>JARQTG010000135.1:507024-737367 GCA_030142615.1 Syrista parreyssii | reverse complement strand
TGCTCCTGTGATAAACACAGATTTCCCGGCAAACCAGTCTGCGATATCCGAATTCGCACTCATAGCTTATGGTTGATTGTTGGCAGGTGAAATTCGTACGATTTGATTTTTTGGATTTAATTTAACAATTTTCAATAATAAGTACAATGCGATACTTCTGCGAGATGTTTATTACGTATATTTGTTTCATGAAACATGCCAGCCCATAATATGGGCACTGATTTAGATTTCCCTGTTTATTGCACTATATATCTTATCCCCACTCAAAGTACTGAGATTTGTCCCTACTCGGAGACATTCGAAGATGAATAACTCGCACACTATATCTGCAACCTATTGACCAATTTTCGATCCGCGCAGTCGCATTATTAATATAAAGTTTACGTCACAATCGGATTTAGTTTGAATTTCAGATGTAAAGTAATTTTATACTAAGATACTAAAAATACAACCGGGAATTAATGGAACTAAGCATTTTACGTTGCACATTGTAAAATGTTCGTAAGCAGTCCCAATGGATAAACTTTACACTAAGGCATTTATGTACATATTTCAAGAATACGACTAAGAATTCACTTTATCCACTAAGTTATTGTTCGCACCAAACTTTCATATGCAGCTACAGTAAAAGTAAAGACCTTTTTTGTAGTTTCTGTTAAGAATGTATACATGTCTTCGTTTGAATTCCCCGCGTTAATTATTAACAGAGTAGACACAACACATATGCACAACAATTGCTGTGATTATGAAATTATATTTTTATTTTCTTTCCTTTCTCATTCATATTTCCAAATTTTCTATTTTATATCAAATTAGCACTCTGGTTAACACATCCTCGTTCAACATTATTTCATTTAGCTCTATAAACTCTAATGTATCCTAAACATTAACCAGGGTCTCATTGAACCTGCTTTTATGAGAAATTCAGATACAAGTTATGGGGGATAATATAAAAAGTAATCACAAATATCAAGAGTTTTTATGCTTACTGTATACTTGTAATAATAATACAAGTGTTTTATGAAAAATTTCAATTTTTGTTACCAGACTGGACGGGAGCCAATTTTTTGGTGCCGCATCGGTCTCATCATTTTCCTTCAATATCATTTAGCATTTTAAAGTTCTAAGTCAAGAAGTATAAAAGTCGTTCAAAAACCTATTCGTCCTCTAAAGGATAACATATGGATGCAATAACTTGTAACATATTTGTTATATTACAATACTGTTGCTCCGAGTAAAAATTAATATTTAACATGTGTTTTGAATGTTAGTTTCATGCTATATGACACGTTATATCCTGTTTCATAATTGTTATATTTATGTTATATACCGGTACATGCTGGGAAGTTATCAATATGCAATTGTATGCACTGCATTAAAATGACGTATTTGGCGCTTATTTTTTAAATCGTGGACGTTTTTGCCTGGTATACCTATACGATGACAAAGTTACTTTTTTTTCATTTCGTAACGCTCTTGTTTCGGTGCAACGTCTTCTTAGCTGGTTAGTACAGTCAAGGAAAATATTTTTGTATGTCCTTGAAGCCACTTTAAAACTGGCAAGCAGCATCCTTTTTCTACATTTAAAAGCAGTCTCAATAGAAATAGTATAGAACAACGTTATACATTGAGTTAATAATATCAGTCATTTTAATTGTCACATTAATTTCGTTTGAACTAACAACAAATCAAAAACAACATTTTTTGTATTCAAACTTAGAGAACAAACGTATCAACATTCAATATTTTACATCAATATTTAATGTTTTCAAAATACCAAAATTTATCACACAAAATTGTACTGCGTCATAAGCCAACAGTTTGAAGTTCAAGAAGACAATGGATGACCTAGTGCGTCTCTTACACTCAGACGGATAAATAATGGCTACGATGATAACTACAAGAATAGTAGTTATTGCGTAAGACAATGTAGTCAGTGTGAACGGTCCCTTAGGAGCTGGGTACCGTAGTGCCGTTTATTGATTGCGGCGCGGCGGTGCCATATTTCCACTGCTCTAGTCACCAACGCCTCTCAGTCGAGTACGTTCAGCGTTGGCCATTTGAGCGTTTTAAAACAACGACATTGCCGAAGCGCAATATTATTCTGGCTGTGTCAGTATACAAAATACCACAAGGAACTCGAGTACCATACGCGTTTGTCGTCCGCGTGTTCGTAACAATCTACTTCTACCCTGTCCTACGACAGTCAATTTCTGCACTTTTACCGTATTTCGTCGTCTGTCTTTCGAGTTGCTATAATTACTTTGGGTAACGAGTCATTGTTTATCAATAAATACAGTACCCTCGGTTGCGGTATGAACATAAATTCAACCGTAATAAAGTCGATACCCGGGAAATTAACTAGGTGATATTTACAACCAGCTACTTGTTGCTCGAACAAGATAAAGGGACGTTTTTAGTTTCGAAAATGCTTGTAAGTGCGCCCAGTGACGGCGCTATGGTTGGTGTCACGGCGGACTATACCGTGCACCACGTGCTTCACCCTCTTTCACGTAAATGAATGGTTGCTTTTATCTGAAATGAGTATATACGTTAGATATTAGGGAAAAAAAGTTCTCTGCTTCAAGAAATTCCTTATATCAAGGCATATATGATCATGCGATTATATAAGTATTCGTATGAAAGGTATTGTAATTAGAGGATTCACACATGTCGTAGGGGTAACAAACGAAATTAATATCTGACAAAAGACATGTGGAGATCGTTCTTTATTTAAGTATTTAAATTAGTGCGGAGAGGAATATTTAGCTTGTAATATTTGCGTAAACGTGACATATCTAGTTTTGCCGTTCCCATTGATCCGTAAAAATGTGAGAGAACGGGCACATAAGTTATAACATCACGAAACAAAAAAAAACAGACATCTTCCGGCGTAAGATTACTTAATTGCTTCAAAAACTTACACTAAATACAATCATTTTAATCAGTTGTATATACTGTGCCATTTCCGATAAGATAAATATCACAAGCAACATTCTTTCAAGTACCAACGTATCAAACGTAAAAATTCTGGAAAATCGTAATGTAAAAATGTGCATATATTAATTAAAAATCCTGATGATAATGTCGTAATTTCTTTTGTCCATAGAATTTTCACGGATATGCCACGACGATCGGAGAGAGTATCAAGCAGCAGTGGAAGCTCCGAAACGGAGGAACCTAATCGTAGTCCTACAGTATTAACAATAAAGACAGAGGGAACCATGCAGGAAGATTCAAACGTTGCCGAGGTACATATTAGAGTATCACTAAATGTTTATTTCATAATTTTACTGCATATATCCTGTAACATACTAAATTTCAATTTGTAGGTTGTTCTGTCGAATAAAGGAGGTCCGAAAGTTATTCATAAAGGTTATATGTATACTCTTCATAAAAGACAACCCCATAACATAAGGTGGAGATGCGTCGGTAGAACGTTGCATTGTCGAGGAAGTTTGATAACGACAATCGATTGCAAGAAGCCACGAGTGCGTATGGATCACAATCATACACCAGATTTTGCAGCTGCACAATTGGCCAGAAAACGATATATCGCTCTGGGTCAGCCACGGATACTTCAAGGTTAGCTGTAAAGGGCAGCGGATGCTAACAATAAGTAAATAATAACGATACTCTTAGTTGATCTCTTGAGACGAATAACGTTTATTTTTTTATACGTGTAGAAGAGGAACAACAGGATGGTACGAGATCGATCTTATCGTCAAGCGTAAATGACGGGAATTTCAGTGGTGTGCTAGAATGGCAAGACCAATCACAATTGCCGGAACAAGGGCGACACACACAGCCAAGTGATCAAAAAAGTAAGTACATGAAAAATAAATTTATGAACTTAGCAATAAGAAACATAGTATTTCGGGTCAAAGAACAAAGATCACTGATTCGTGAGAGAGGAAGTCTCTTTGGAAATTGTCTCGTCATTTAAAGTATAACGAATGAATGTAGATTGTAAACATTTATATTTTGAGTACAAGTGTGATTATCTGCATTGCTGAGGTCAATAATTATCAACTTGAACGGAAATGAGAATAAATTATTTGGCTGTATCGTCACTTTTTGAACTTTGCCTTTGAGCTTACAGAAAGTTAAATTATAATTTGTTATTGATATTTTAAACGTGATTTATATATTTTGAAAGTCATTGCTCATTCATATTATGAGAAAGGTAAGTCTTACACCCATTTTCTTCGACGCAGTTCAATGACTAAACTCGGTTTAACTGTGCTATTAGCCAATCAGACACTTGTATTTTGAAGATAAACGGAGTTTATGCATTGAACCGCATTGAAGAAACCGGGCCTAACTGAGATAATACGTACAACGATACTAAAGGATAAATAAGTTGGGCGATAATTATTGATGAATAACATTTTCCATGTTTTTTGTAATTAATGTATAATTATTTGAACGAATTGTACGTAGATTATTTTCATTTTAACTAACTCTTTTTTTAATATGTTTACATACCTATCACGTGCAACGGCGCGGAACGTTAAAAATACACTTAACACATTTTTACCAAGGTTTGAAGGAAATCATAAACTTATTACGAGCATTTAAATAGTTTACTACTATTTTGAACTTTAATTAACATTAACTTTACAGTGACACCACATTTCGCATAAACACGTAGTATCCAGCTGCTACGTTCAATAAATATTTACGTCATTTACATGACACGTCATACTGAAATGACTTTAGAGGTTATACTCTCATTCGTACACTACGAAGCAGATCAACAATTTTCTTTATCTTAAAGATATCAGTTTTTGTTAATGTTCATCTCCGTCAAGCATTTCACTATAAAATTTCAAGCCAACCAAACAACTATCCCTGCATGATAAACATTCTCATATTTTATTAATTAAATAATTTCACATTATGCCTTAGCAGTGTTGTTCATTAATTAAGATTTAATTTGAATAAATAGAAAAAAATTAACACCTAAATCTTTCATAACGATATTAATCATACCGTCAGTCTCTAAAGATTACAAGGAAAAATTACCGATGGTCAATTTTCGATTGAGCATGGAAAAAATTCGTGCCTTGAAATATTATCTCCTGTAGGAACCCTATTTTGGTCCATCGGCATCCCAGCCGGCTGACACGAGCTCAACCGAATCCCGAGAAGCGTAAGTGGCGCCGCGCAAAGGGGATCTATTTACCATTGAAATTGAAGCGCGTCGCCAACATGGTTCATCGTACATAAACCATATGAGTTCGTACGTTACCATGCAGGTAGATTGTCTACAGAGAATGGTACGTCTTTCGATAGAACCCTTTTTCGATAGGACAATACCATAGTAATCCGGTCGTGCAGGTAGTGGTAGGCAAACAAGAATGATATAGGTTATATTTCTGCGTGAGAAAGGGAAGGACGCCTGAAAACCGGCACCTATTCAAGAAAGCCACGAAATACGGAACAGTCGAAGTTAAGGGATCGTTGTTGGTCGTGCATTGTACATTCACGGTTATCTGTCGTACTGTGATACGTAACGTATAGAATAGATGATACTAGAATAAGATTCGTGTGCCTTCTGCTGGGAAAAAAATCCAAAGAGAGAGGGAAGCAAGTCTTAATAACGGAAAGTGATTGTAGGCAAAGAGAGGTAGACGTGTGAAAGTAAGAAAGAGAGAGAAACAGTGAGTGAGTGAATAAGAGTGACAGAAAGAGGGAGAACGTCATTGACGGGTTAGGTTAGGATGGACTTACGAACAGGGTAAGAGAAGTCTCGTGGCGGCGTGGACGGCATTTCGCCAGGAGTCTCGTCTCTCGTGCAACACGTTAATCGATGAATTCGCAGGGTGAGCCGATGTAATCAGGTCGGTTAGTATGGCACACATATGATACGGATAATGCGTTGACGACCGGCGCCGTCGCACATGCGCGTCCCGACGCCCCTCGGCCACCGATTTCGATTTTAGTCATTCCCGGGTTCGGGTTGGGGGAATCGTTGCCTGTGAACCTCGGAAGCACAGTGCAAAGCACATCGGCCATCTTCTAAGCTCACGTTCCTACGGACGAAACGATTCTTCATATTGGCCCCCGGTAGAGCCGGCCAATCCGATTCGACGATCGTGAAAGACGTTACGTCGAGTCTACACGGAATCTCGCCGGCTTTTGGGTGCTGTTTAGAACGTGGTTAACAAGCTCGGTTCGTTTCATCTACATATATACGCATTGTTCGACACTGATAGAAGCTATATTCTGTGCAACGAGTGCTCGCTCGCTTAAGCCCAACGGAAAGAGTCGAGAATCGTGGCGTGTGTCGTATACGGTATCAGGAGGAGAATTAATCAGATCGTAGTAATTATTGGCGACCTGTATTTTTTTTGTTGCTACTGTTATTAGTTGTTGTTGTTATTGTTGTTGTTAATGCCCTAGCTGTTTTTCATACGAGAACGACGTAAACCCCTTTAAGAGACGCTAACTGAATTCTTTCTTTCTTCTTCTTCTACTACTACTAGATTAGATATGACTGCTAGTAGTAGTAATACTACTGTGATAACTATGAAAACAGCGGTGATAAGTGTTAACGAGCTTTCGTATTCGATTCGTCGCAGCAGTGCGCGAAGTGGCTGTCTGGTACCGCGTGTACTCGTACGTAATACATATGCATTTACGGGTTCTCTTATAAACGTATTATCAGTGGCGCGAGACAAGATTATCATTGCTTTTTATAGCGCGTCTTGCGCGGATCGCATGCCGCTTTGAATGGCTGCATGCTTATACTAATAGTCGACATTTTTTGATCGGAGTGTATACCGCGGTACGCGCAATCGCTCGGCGCCATGTTTGTTTTTATTAATTCACGATCTCTTATACGGGACTATAGTATCATCAATGTTCTGATTACTGTTTCGTGAATTACTATAGGACTATGTATTATTTTTTACGTCGCCATGTTACTATTTGTATCGTATCTCCTGCTTCTATTGATATTTCTTGTCATTCATTGTTGCATGTGCTTCATCCTGTTTTAGGCAAACGTTACTGTTTTCGTTAAAAAAAAAAAGTATTACTTCGCTCCTTAATTTGTATTTATTATATACTTTTATTCCTTCTATACTCTTTTTATGGCTTTCAGTTAATTTTCTTCCTACTTTCGTCAACCGCTTCTTTATTTTGTATCAACTTTTCAGCGTTGTCTAGTCATTCTCAACAGAGCGTTGTGGCTTCGACCAAAAGGAGGAAGAGTTCATCTTGTTTTATTTTTTACACTTTTACACGTGGCCTATTTTTTATTTCTGAATCGCCACTCAGTCACTTCTTCTTTCTCTTCGCGCGAATAGGTGTGCGCGATTATCCGCTCGAATGTAATCTAATTGATTTACTAATTGATCTCCATACTACATTACCTTTCATATGTTTCTTGCAATGTTTGAACATATATTTCTGTTATTCAACGATCTAAGTGCATAATAAATATCGAATGACAACTTATAGGGATCGTAGCAGCGTCTTTTTTTTTCGATTATCCTTTTAATCTCATTTTCCTTTAATACTATTTAATTAATTTAATTTTTCTTTTTATTTTATCCTACCTTCGACACATCTCTATTGCATTGACACGATATACAATCGGCGAATTTTAACGAGAAATTACAGGCTAGAGTTAAATTTTTCATTACTTATTGAATCTAAAATCGATAAGTATCGCTGAAATTCATATACGGTATATTCAATTAAAAAAAAATTATTTCGCAATCGTCAAAAAATTATTGCTTGCATTTCATTTTTGATCGAACAAATGTTTCAAGTTTACTTCGGGTCGTACTAATTATTTTCGGCATTAATTATATTTTTAAATCTGTATCGTTATTTTTGTTCGCATTTAATATCGTAGTCGCCATTTTGGAAGGGAGTATCGTAGGTTAAAGAGGAACTCTCCTTCACGAGACTACGACGCTCTTTATCGATCCAGTAAACTCAAATTATTCGAAAACATGTTCGTATTCGTGGCGTATGAAAGCTAATGCGCGTTATCATTCATCTGCAATCGGATTGGTTTAAAGGTTGCATCGATTTACAGGAGTCTACAAGAAATTACGTTATAATGAAATTTATAGAATTTATCTATCCTTATCGCTCACTTTTTACCTACTGAGAAAATGGCGAAAGGAACATGGTGGGATTTCAGAATTCTCATGTTAACGTACGTTCTAATAAAGTAGCCACTCTGTACTAATTGATTAAATTTCACACTAAACAAAAGGGTCGTTCATATCTTATTACGAATTAAGCGTAGTACAAAATCAATAATGTATCTTTCCTAAGATCAACGCTTTCTTTCATGCTTGATATTATACGAATTTTGAGACTATTTTTTATTTCGTTAAAGCACTCTCATTGCATGACAATATTTTCAGGTACTGATGTCATCGATTAGTTTGATGTCCTACTGGACAAATGAGTGTCTATAGTTTCTCCCTGTAGAAATAAATTACAATTGGTAATGGGTTCTCTGTCTGTCTAGTTTCGGCAAAAAGCTTACTTCACTTTTACTGCGTATTGTGTTGTTGATGTCAGAGTCTAAAAATTCTGCATGAACTCTCCGCTATTGATCGCTACACGCTATTGAATATTAGGCTTTTTTATGACACAAAAGCGAAGAAGTTTATGTCAGTGCGATTCATGGAATGAAAATTCATAGCATAATTTTATATCGACTATTTCCTAGAAAGGGGTGGCTCAGTTACTCACAGCATACGAGGAATGTTTACCGTTACTCACTTTACTATTACTGAATAGTCGTCAAAATCCACGCGCAGGAGGAGTGAAGTTTTAAACGTATATTTATTTAGATATACGTCTCGGTATGAAAGCGTGCGAGTGCTCGTTGCATAATAAGTCGAAGAAGAAATCCTCATGACTGTGTAATGTAGAAATTGGAAGGATATAAAAATTCTCAAGATTATCACATAAACGCCATAAGGTGAGAACTGATCGTTTTTCGTATAGAAGCCGCAAGGGAGAAGAATCTAAAGAAAAAGATAAAGAAGACTCGGAGTAACTCGAAAGCAAACACGTCGAAGGATACAAAGTTGAAAGGCCGTTGAAGCTGATCCCATTAAACTGAATTCGCATAGATACCGCAATAGGATTTCGCGTGAAATTTTAAAAGAAAGGCTGGAAAGCATAATGAAGCAAGAACCTGAAGACGAGGA
Organism: Syrista parreyssii; assembly: GCA_030142615.1. Classification (NCBI taxonomy): domain Eukaryota; kingdom Metazoa; phylum Arthropoda; class Insecta; order Hymenoptera; family Cephidae; genus Syrista; species Syrista parreyssii. Next base: position 728,176 of record JARQTG010000135.1, on the reverse strand, counting down.
GGACTGTTTCCTGGAGGAGGGATTGCCGCCCTCATCGCCAGGACATTCGGGAAGAGTTAGATCGCATTCGCGGAGTTTACGAGCAATGGCGAATCCCAGTGCCGTATGGGCCCATTTTGATTTATGCACAAATGACCCATTAAGGGCCCAATGTCGCATTTGTGGTGCCGTCGTTGTCAGGGGTGGTGCCAACCCTCGTCAGTGTGGTACTACCAATTTGCATCGTCATTTAAGGGTTCACCATGGTGGAAGACTCATCGGCCGACGGTACCACGGTAATAGTCAAACATACATAGTGACAATTTAATAAGGCATGCGTTTCCTTATCTCCATCTTTTCCGATACCGATGTCCTTGCTGGCTGTTATCATTCGTACGATTACGATGACACATCCCTTTATTACTTTGTGCTTACTTTTCTGGGCTTGGCTGATCGGCTGAGTATATAGAATATACGTTCAATATACTAATCCTTGCATACGTTGAATATTGGACACTGTATGGATTGTCATAGGATGATGTGAGCTTTTGGTAATAGTGCTGAAGTAGTTAGTGACGTAGTTTCGCATAGTAGTAGGCATATTTGTGATAATCAATAAAAATATATGTATTGATGCTGAATAATTTTTTGGTATTATTCATACGATGAATTGTGGGTAATATCAATTTTTTCGAGAGCACGTAGTATGCTTTATTTATACTTGTATTTTACACGGGTGTCTTAGAATTTGCATGCCCGGTATTTCTATATGCTGTACTCACAAGAATGCGATAGTAAAAGCTACTAATAGAAAACAGCAACACGATATTCCAAGGGTGATCATGGGATGCGCAGCACGATTCAATATTTCCTTGAATCCTCCCAACGACGTCGTTACGGCGCAAGTTTTTGAACTCGAGATTCGCGACACTTTTTATTGATTAGTTACTATGCCGTGACGTGCACCTCTTATAAAGATGCTGTTCGCTACTGTCTTTGAGATATGCTGGACAGCGTCACGTGGCATGAGATTGCGTATAAGTAAGGGATGTGTGTTGGAAACAATTTTATGAAATTAACTTTTAATGCTATTAGTTTCAATTTTTTCTTTCGTTTATTTGACTGTTACTTATTACGAAATGTGCTGTAAATCAGGAGCATGTCAGTTTTATTATGTTGTTGGTTTGACACAATTTTTATTAATGCACCTTATAACAATTTACATAGAATTAACGTAACTTCGTATGAGAATTTTCCCTCTCGTTATTACATCCTTTAAAGACGTTTAGGTCGGAGCCCGCGGGGGTTTGGGAGACAGTTTGAAAATGTCATTATAACCAAACGCGGCTGACGTCATTTGTTCAGGGTGAAAAATATTTACTAAATCATCCACAGATCGGCACTCCTAGGACTTGTGGTTAACACTGAGGGATAGTACATTTTTCTAAGACTTCAAACAGCCATACGTCTCTCAGATTATTTTGCAAGGCATATATGAAAAGGCATATTGCTACTAGTTTAGACAGAGAGACTGTTGTGATACATGTAATTTTTAACGACTTTTTACTTTCTTAATCTCCTGCCTTCAATTCCTTTTAAAGTAAAACATCCACGTATACATTGCATACTAGTAGTGTATATCGTGATTCAGTCAGGCATAGATAAGTTTTCCTTCGAATGAAATACTCGTCATTTGCACTAGAGGCTATACGTATATAATGTACATATATGCAGTACGGTTAGTATAGCCAGGTACACATATATATACGTGATCGGGGAGTTATACGTAAAAAGAAATATACAGAATATATAACACAGTTGCTCTAATTATAAATAAACATATATATTTTAAAAGAAATTAATAATCGAAATACTTGTTTTTATTAAAAGTATCTTAGTGAATGCAATTTGTGACATGCAATGGATTTCGATGTAGTCGTTATTGTAACATGCGGTCGATATATAAGCAATAATCCAATTTCAATTTAGAAGGTTTATCGGGAAGCGTCTGCAAAGACCTTCTCACTGGATTACGCAGACGAGGAAACGGAAGCTCACGAAGTTATGTCCATGACGTTTTTAAGAATCGTATGCGTGCCATCGCAGTGTGGATTTTCGCTAGAGTTGTATCGTGGCTAAATTTATTCTCTGGAATACAGCCAGAGTGTGCGGCTCTACGCTTCTCGAGACAAAGTGGCGGAATGCAACGTTAGCATATGTAAAAATTGTACAGGGTCTACGTGCGCGAAATTTATTGTTAGACTTTATACGAAATTGTTTCGTAGGTAACAACTTGCCAATTGGCAATGGATTTCATTTTTGGAGTCACGTATAATGTGTTTTGCTTTATTTTACAGTAGCGAAATATCAAATTTGTTAACATTGATTTTGAGGTGTCGATGTCGATCTTCTGACATGCGTGTGTAATTTTAATGGGTATAAATAGAATGAAGGATCTCGAATGCCACAGGACGTGGTTGGTTTCACTTCCATGACTACTGGTTATATTTTAAAATGTATCATTTAGAATGACAAAATAAATTTTGCGGCGAGAGATTTACTGCAGTTATCTCTGAGAAAGTCTATATTGCTTATAGATGATGCTAATGAGATGAGTAATTAATTATATAATTTATATTTATCATGAAATATGTTGTTCATACAGAAATTGGTACTTCAATTGAACTTACGAGGTTAAGACTTCTGACAGATACCTTTATCAATTTTTTAGAATAATTTATGGCTCTGAATATTGCTTTAATTCTAAAGAAATATCATTCTTTTTATTACAGTACTTCCAACTGCGATACAGGCTGCACAAAGTGGTAAAGCCATAAGAATCGCCACTCAATCTCTAGTCCGTTCCCAGATGCGAAATATCGCTCCAGCTCCTATACCTCAGCAACAACAACAGCAACAACAGCAGCAACAACGACAACCAAAGACACTCGTACTGAAGACTATACCTCTTAAAGTGAAACAAGTGGCACCAACCACAATCAAGATGCCACCGCGTCAAGCACCTCAAGGACTACCTCAAAACATGGTACCACAGCAGGCCACTGAGGTACATATGTATTTCTTATGTTAGAATAAGAATATTTCTATAATTGTCATTTTATGGGCAAGGACTAATGATACATGAACGGATTATACACATAAGATTTTTTTTCTCATTTAATAAGATACTACTGTAATGGTTGTTATAAGAAATATTTTCTTCTCAGGTCTGCTTAAGGTGGAACAGTTACCACAGCAACATGCAGAACAGTTTCCCGTCGTTGCTTGACTCTGAGCAATTTGTCGACGTGACCCTGGCATGCGAAGGACGCTCTCTAAAGTGTCACAAAATGATTCTCTCCTCCTGCAGCGATTACCTAGCTGAACTACTACGTGAGAATCCTTGTCAGCATCCCATAATATTAATGAAGGACTTGAAGTTCTGGGAAGTTGAGGCACTGGTCAAGTTTATGTATCGTGGAGAAGTCAATGTCGCTCACGACAAGTTACCACAATTGCTGAACGCGGCCGAAGCCTTACAAGTCAAAGGATTGGCAGGACCAAATCCTTCGTCTCAGGTAAAGCTTATTTCATAAGAATCTTTCCTCGGTTTCATACTGAATGTGTTTTTGTATATTATTGCTGGACACATATAGGTTTATTTTATTTTGTTTAAAGGAATAGGAATTCAAAGCTAATCAAATTACGTTTTTCTATTAACAGAATCCCAAACCACCGATGCTCATACCTCAACCAAAGCCTCAGACATCTCATTCTGCCATCCCACGAGTTTTGAATGAAACCAAAGAAACAAGACCATCGACTTCCGGTGCGTCAATGCCAACTAGTCCAAAACGTGTTCAGAAAAGACACACCACAGAGTCCTCGGAACCAAGACCGTTTACGAAGATTAAGTTGCAACGGCCAATTACACCGAGTTCACCTAGTACTACCGTGAAGCTTGAACCCCTAGATATACCCTTGAGTCCAACAGAGATATTTCCAGAAAATAATGAAGACAGTTCGACGCCCTCAAATTTCGATAATATAGCGAGTCTCCACGAGGAGGATGATCCGGGTGGTGAAGATGTCAGTAGCGGTGACAGGGAAATAAATTTCTGTGAACTACCAGGACCGCCAGATTTGAATGACAACGAGGATCACATGGAATTTGTACCTACAGACTTTTTAGAACAGGAACAAGATATCGTGGAAGAACCGGAACCTGATTGTAGTAAAGATAGCAGAGACGAGTTGAAAGGTTCAAGTCATATTGATATTGACGATGATGATAAGGATGTCGAAGAACATGAACATTTCTTGAAAAACGAGAAAACCTTGTAATAGAGAGTTCATGGCTTTTCGACAAGAGCCCCATCAGATTGGTAAGAGTGAAACAATTAGTATAATATTATCTTCAACATTTTCTTTGTCTTCTAGTATCCAGAACGTCAATCCAAAGATCATAGGAAAACTGTGAATTTTTATTTTGATATTACATAAGTGATACATTGGGCTATTATAGAAAGCAACAAGATTTAGCGATGATGACACTTATAGATCATAAATGCGTTTCTTTTTAGTTTAAAGGATATTGATCTGATATAAAACATTTTTCCAATTCAACGAATGGAACTAAATCCATCTATCATATAAATCATACCAATTTCATTATATGATATTTAAAACATTCTTTTCCAAAGAATAGTAAAGATATGAAGTTAAACATACAAAAATCACTTGCAAGACATTTTTACATAATCGTTATAATTATATTTATGTCAATGCACATAAGCCTTACTGCATTTATGGCGATGTATGATTTTCCCGGTGTAATCAACGAGAGCGAAAAGTATTTTCTAAACGAATCAAAATAACTTATTTCAGTACTGTGTTAAATTAATAGTCTTTTTAAGTGAAAGCGAAAAAAAAGTAATGTGGATGAGTACATGTGTGTGTGAAAGAGCTAGTAATAGCTTTAATCTTATTGACTGTAAAAAAAGCTTATTGTAAATCTAGAAAGATGTTATTTTAATCGTTTCAGTGTAAACCGTACGAGAAGTGCATGTCTCGAGCATTTATAAAAAAATGAATATTTACCTTGATATTCTATTTGCTTCCAAGTTAAACCAAAAAATGAACAAACGAAAAGATAATCCTTTGTAATAACCAAAAGTAAATTGATCGTATCGACGTTTTAATAAAAAAGAAAAGAATCTAACTTGTACTTTGACATTTTATTTTATTTCAGTAAAGAGTCGATGCATTTTTTAAAATTTATCGTAACATTATTATTATTATAGAATCAGACAACACATTGTCCAAAAGTCGTTTTTAACGCGTCTAATGCGATAAAGATTGCTTTTATGTAACTTAAAGATGTTTTAGGATTTATGTGCTGTCTGGGAATAAAAATAAAACACAAAAGAGACACGGTATTCGTTGGATCTATTGGAATCTGGATGATAGATTCAGCTCGCACATGTGCGTTGAGCCATAATATTGCCAGATTTTTTATTATGTGAGGATTTGCATACTATAGACCCTAGCTTATTGCGTAAGGAATAAATCTATTTCGTAATCTTGGGGACCCTGTTGTACTACGTTTCCGCTAATTAAGTAAATCCCAATTATGAATGACTGTTCTGGAGGGTCCTCTCTTTGTGCAGAAATTGTGTACGTATAAAATACGTATTTATAGATATATGATACATACATGCCCTTGTCATAGAGTTGACGTAACAAATGGAAAGTATGTATACATTGTAACTTGTGAAATAATGTCTTATAAATAAATAGTTACTACAACCTATTCCTATTATCGGTTCTCACTTGATGCTCTTTTCTTCGTTTTAGAGAATTACATATCAAACATTTCTGTTTGGACTTTTATTTTTCATGTGTGTAATGAAAAAAAATTTTCTGTTCACCATTATTTGCATTACGATCTTGTGGCCTTAATTTCTTGAGAATTTATATTGTATGATGCTTCACTCATCTCAGATATGAAACTATAAAAAGGTGTTCTTTTAAACAGCTGCCAAGACATTTTCCTGCTTTGACATGTGGCTACATATGAGCATATGCTTATTCTATCTATAAAAATTGGTTCTCCCGGATAAGTCAATATTATATACATATATTAACAGCTAAATACAGAGTATCTGAGCTTTTCTCTGTACGCCAAGAAACTAGGTTACTTTGATTTTCGAATATGCTATACCCTGTATTAGTTTAAGTGGAATGAGCATAGCTCTGCATTCTCTCTCTCTCTCTCTATCTCCCTCTCTCTCTCTCTCTCTCTCTCTTGGCTGGACTATTGATTTACGTTTTGTGATCCGGGGTATGCCTAAAGGGTTGTGGAGCTATAAAGTGCTCCCAGCTACCCCCAACTAGTCGTTCGAATACCCAAGAATACTTGCGGGTCGCTAGGTGGCGACACTTTGCCATATATCCCTCCTCAGCCGAACTGTCAAATCGTGAAACGTTGTTTGTATACGAAATTTTTATCAGTTTCTAGCGTCGATCCTGAGAATATCTGAACTACAAACAACGCCAGGTTTGTGCACTGTAATATTGATTCGATTTGTGATGAGATTTATTCTTTACAATTACCAGTGAATGCTGATCCTTTTCGTGGGAAGACCGGTCCTGATACTGTAGAGCTGTCATTTTTTGGAAACTTACTACCTTTTTCTTACTCTCGATTTCTGCATACACTATTTCTTCTTGTTGCATGATAATGCTTCTTTTGTTATTTGTTCAGTTTATACTGTACTTTTGTTTTTAAGAATACCACTTATCTCAGAGTATATTGCACTCTGCAATTTTGTTTTTCTTAACCTAACACAGGATCAATGACTATATGATAATGGATACTCCTATAGCTTATTTCTCTGGAATTTTTTGATTTTATTTAAGGAAAGACATGAATGAGAATTATTATATTTTATTTTCAAAAATTGTATTACAAATTTTATATTTTTAGTAGTTTTTGACAAAATTAATATTTATATCTATGATTGTTGAAGCACTCTAAAAAATGATTAATAATTAATACTATATTGCATGCTACATTTATATAATGTATAGGAATAATAAACATGTACACATGATATGTAATTTTAAACAATAGTTGCTTTACATTGTAATAGTCATTATCTTACTTAATAAACACTATTTAAAATTTTAATAATTTAGTGCTGTTTTTGTATGATTTAAATAGCTCTTTAATAATGATGTAAGTCTCTTCAAGATAATAGATAATGCTATGCAATAGTTATTATTTGAAGGATTTATTGCACGATCGCATTCAATATGTCTAAGTATCTACCTATATACGTAAGATTTTAAGCCTATAAATTCCTATTTGCAATCATCAATTGATTACTTCTTAAAGTCTTCTTAGATTACCAAGTCATTCTGCAAATATTGTTAATTTGCCTTTTACTTTTCTGTTGTATATTATTACACTGTACAACGCTAAATATATTTGAAAATAATCTTTGTTGTTTTAGAATGAATCGTACCATGGATGAGAAGGAAGAATTGGTGAAAAAATCATTGTTCAGCTTTGTGAGAAAACAAGTACCTGCTGCACAACTCAGGTGAGATATATGAGATAACGATACATAATTACATATGACGACTTCTGAATAGAGTATAAAACAACTTGCATTATTTTATTTAGTATTCTGATCAATTGTTTCATGACAATGCAAAATAAGGAGTGTTTCTGTGATAATTACAGCTTAATTGATGACATTGTGCTGAGTTATGTGGTTAGCATGGTGGAAGAAAATGCCTTGGAAGAAGACTTAGATGTGGAAGGTCTGTGCGAAATGGTGTCAGCCTGTCTTCCCGAATTTTCCACTATTGAAAAAGAGGCTGTCTCTAAGTGGTTGCTCGATGTCAAGAACAAACTATATCAAGGCAGTAAACAGAATGAGAATTGTCAATCTCAAGATCCATTAAGTCACATTAGCTTGACTGCATTATTGCCGCCGGACGCGCAAAGAATAAGGGTGCATCACTTATCGGAAACAAGCGATGCAGGAAGCGATTCCAGCGGCGAATATTTTGCAGAGGTATTCAGTTCAGGGCATTCAATTAAACTATCATTCAACTTAGCAACTGGATTTATTATACATATTTTACAGAACATTTCATGTAAAGTTTAGAAAAATTCACAGTTCTTTCTTCATAACTTCGAATGTACCATTCATGCTACAATCTATGCAATGATAATAACTCTTTTGTTTCTGTCACAGCAGGAATCTTCATGGCATCAAGTGGCTCTTCTACAAGAGATGTTTCCAGGAGCAAGTCCTGCTGAAGCTCGACATTGCTTAGCAGTGGCAGGAGGAGACATAGCTAAGGCAGCTCAGCTAGTTCTTCACAGACAAGAAGCTGGCCAGAGTCTTGTTGGCAACTTGACCTTTCTTACTGTAAGTCATATCAGTCTTAATGTTCATATATCTATGATGTACGGGGAAATAATTTTATCAGCCCAGCGGCCGGAACAAGGCTCGTGTAAACGACGAGGAATTGAAGTCACGTATCATCGCTCGCTACAGTTACGTTGACAGAGATGATGACTCCCGTGAACACCGTCCAGTAGCTCCAAAAACGGAGCCGAAGAAGTTGGTGCGTTATCTTGACAACAAGATCGTGAGTGTGAAGGGTGAACGTTACACAGAGGTTCGTCGTGGCGGCGAGGACGAGGATGGACACGAAAATGGAAGAAAGAGAGGACACAGCCGCCCGTAACCAGGCCCTCCGCCTCCACCACCTGATCCACCCCCTTGGAGGCATCTGCTTTTAAATTAAACTTCAACTTAAATCTTTTTCTTCTCGGCCGAGCCCAGGAGTGTAACGAGAGAGTATTGGATATCAGTATGAATAACGGTGGGTATTATATCTATTACATCTCCCTTACGACTTTCCCATTTGAAATGGACGCGGCCTCACGACGGTGATGGGGTCAGTTAATTTTCCTTTTTTCCTCGATGACTAAATTATTATTTATTTTCGATTCTCGATTCCCTTTCTCACAAGAAGGTTGAAGGCAGATTGCCTTCATTCATGTTTTTTCGTACTAGTTAAAGTTCTTTCATGACCAACATATTTCATTGAGTAATGACTTTTTGATTGAGCGTACAATGGCTATTATTATAATCGTATATCCAGTGTATAAATGATTTAAATTCACATTGGAACTTTTATATACATGATATCTACTTTGATTCTTACTTATCGATTGTATCAAATTTACTATATAGAATAATCCTTTCTGTCTATTATAAAGTTTCCTTCTGATAATATTCGATATCTTGCAGAATCAATTATCATTATATACATTTAAGTTGCTAAGAATTGCCCTGTGAACAAAATTACACTGGATCCACATACGTCTCATAGCTATTGTAAGCTCAGCTTTTTATTTCGTATGATCTTTAAACATCGCTTCAGTGATATATTTTATTTATTACGATATATTTTTACTTCTTTATCATTATATAAAATTTTATAGATTTTCGTTCCTAACGATATGATAAGGATTTTATTATTTATCTTCTATTACTTTAAAGCAATAATTCACGCGTTATTTTAAGGTATTCCGAGCGTAAAACGTTATACTTCAAAAATTAATAATTTTTTGCAATACATTTTCATTACGTACCATCGTGTTAAAGAAATCTTAGGCTTGGTCACGTATCTTATATTAGATTAATGGCGGTCTCCGCGGCGGGATAGCCAGCAATGTTGTAAATCATCAGCTGTACTCTCACCGCTGACGGCAATTCAGTTTTTGGAGAAAAACATGAAAAATTAGAAAATTATATTCAAATTCCAAATTCCGTATATTTTATGTATTACAGTGTTTAACAAAAACCTTTGCCTTCGGAATACCTTAATACATGCGAATCGAATATTACTATTTCCTTCTCTTTTTCGGCCCAATCGTTAAATATAACGCGCGTAGGGGGTTAACGAAAGTCCGCACAGACAATGCAGAACTGTACAGACTATGAGTTCAATGAAAATCAACGATCAATTTCGTTGCTACTTAATTACAGTATAAACCGTAAAGTAATTTCTTTTAATTATACCACGCACAGTATGCGTGATTCACGTATAAAATTATCCTAAAGGCAGCTGACATTAGCCAGATAATGGCTGAATAGCTTATAATAATACGACAGTTTCTAATTGAAGAGAATACACGGCAGTAGATATAAACATTTAAGAAAACAGAAAGGAATATTTGTATAATTTTTCTAAGTCTCTAATATGTGCACAGTCGCTTCATCTCCCATGTGAATTTTTATACGTACGACACTACAATGATCTTTGTTAATTTAAATTTATCTAGTGCAGATTCATTCCGTTTGCACAATTTTCACATTGGTACAAATCATCATTCTCTGTCTGCTACAGTTTTTTGACATACATACAACTAGTGCGGAACATTTATTGCCCATGGAGCATTTCAAACTGCGTCTCTGTCTTGAGTGAGAATGATTTTTGAAAATTCTTACGTTAATATAAATCACGTAATTGCATTATTTTTCTCAAAACTATAATACAGAAGCTTCTAATAATATAATTGAACTGTTATATCATCATCAAAATTGAAACATCAAATATTTTTGAAGATCGTGATATCCACTGAGAAGTTATGAATTGATAGTGAGCTACTAGCAGTCTGTAGTGTAGTAGTGTAGTATGTGTACGTGCAGAGAAAAAAACATTTCTTTTATTATTGTACCTTATTCAAATGTCTGTAATAAAATTTAGCATATAAACATTAGGTAGACAACAAAATGTGTACCACATGTATAGGCGGAAACAAAATTTGCTTATCACGCCATATGATTTACCAGTATTACTATCGTTATTGCTATTATAATTAATGCAAACTTTAACATATAGAACACGCATATATTGTATTCATTACAGTGTTAGAATTCTTTGTATTGAGTGATATATACTTGATAGCTATTATGATATAGGGTATCGAATATCACAGAGAAAATTTTACTATAAAGAAATGATTAAGATTATTATTGATCTATATTAAATGTAATATCATTATTTCTTTGATTATCATTAGTATCGGTACCACTATTACTATAAGTGCTACTATTATCCTTATTATTACTACTATTAATGTATTTTTATTTCAAGAGTGACTGAGTCGAATATCATTTTGAAAATAAGCATATTTTTATATTCTGCTTATTCTTACCTTTTTTTTCTTCTCAACCATGAAGTTACTTTTGGATGTCATTAAGTTTAACTGTTAATGTGAATTTGATGAATATCTTTATGTTGATTATACAACATTTATTCAAAGGTTAGGCGTTGTGGTAAAAATTATTAAAATTAAAAAGATGTGTGATACGAAAGAGGAAGTAATTTACTTCGTATACACAGTGGAATGAATCTCGAGTGAAATTTTCATGGCTTTATTTTAACGTTAAACAAGAAGAAAAGTGTAACTATTCATTTAATAGGATTTAACGTGCTTTGTCCCATTTTATATGTGGTTTGATATGTTCGTTTTTAACATGATACATTTTTATAGTTAAGCTTTCGACACTAATTACAAGTTGAACTACGGCAAACAATTATCACCTTATTATATTCATCAACGTTTAATAGCCTTCGGCACTTCGATATCAATTAATGTACTTTCATTTTGCGACTGCGATGCATTGATTTCGATCGACTGACACCGAAAATCCGGTGATATTTCATTTTTTTAATTATACACTTTACGTAATTTACAGCGATATCTTTAGGTAGTCCTAAATATGTATCACAGTGGGCCGGTCCTTGCCATAGATAATTAGTACCTTTACTATAATATCTGTACACAATAAGTAAACAAATGAAAATATAACTAAACGTATTCCAATTTTTTCGCGGTAAACTGAATGTATTCTACCTTTAAACAATTTTTTTTAGTAATCTTACAATTGTTAAAGGGGCAGAGGGGAAGATAAAGAATGTTATTTTCGTGGATATAAATATATATATATATATATACATACATATATATTCACAATCCACGAACAATAACACCCAATGAATATTACGGCACTAGTCGAACAACGTTATGTACTTACATGTTGGGTCAGTATGATTTTATCAATAATCGGGAATACTTTAGTTTGCAGTAAAAAGTCTGCATATAGATCACAGGCCATCTTTATCTGTGTGATTCACATAATAATTATTAGACATTACTACGACATACATGGTAGTACGTATAGATACTCTCTTATATAGCTATTATTGCGATAATAATTATTATATACATATAAATATATATTATAAATACCGAATACGAGTACTGTATATTTGGCGTTCAGTCTGTTACAAGTGACACAATACTCGATTATAATATACTTTTATCGACTGCGAATCTCTTATTTTCGTAAAAGGTCTCGTACGAAGACTCTAACGTAATGTAAAAGTTGCGCCATCTATAAAAAAGGTAATAAAAGTACGAATGATTCTCGTTACATCAATTATAAATTTTTCAAATTGCGTAACCCTGTTGTATAAACACTAATTCAAAATATGTACGTACACGATGAATACGAAAAGCATATAAAAATATGGCAATGGTACTTGGTTGCGATATTAATGCATTGGGGGCCTTAAGAAAATTTAAAACAATATTATTTTTGTGCCACAGTCTACCTTCTGAAGAATTATAATATTTAGTTTCTTTTTTATTATCTATTGACTGACACTCATGTGAACTTTACGTGGTACTCGGTACTTTACTGCTTTTATTATTTTACTCTATATATATGTATGACTATCATTATACTTACCGTAAGAAAGTCGGCAGTTCATCCCATGATTGTCTTATTAGTAAAAGCAATCATTCTGTTGCTTTTACCGTGAGCAGCAGATCTTAGTCTAAACGACTCCAAGTATTACACATTGCCGGGTATAGTAATGAAATTATTAATTGTAAATTACTATGTATGACATAACTTAAAATCTAGTATCCCACTTCACACATTTATTTTTCTCTGCTCACGACCGACGGTCTTGTATTCAATAAATAATATAATAAACAAGTGTGTTCCGAGTTACATCCCCGCCTTTTTTCTATATTTTCATACAAGAATCGAGGTAATTATTAATAATGAAAGAACAAATAAGTACTGAATTAATGATACTATTAATTTAGTCTACATAAATTATACCCGTAAGAGAAAGATAAAAATTTTCTATTATCTTGCCACATCAAAGAGCAGAGCTACAATTTTGTTGAATACTATATAAGTAAATATACTTTTTTATGGATGTTTTCAAAAATGATTGATCAACTACTCTTAATTATTCGTACTGATTATATGTATAACATTTAAGTTAAAAAAAATAGATTGTATAATAATTATTATCATTGAATCATGGTGACAATTGTGTTTATTCGTAATGATCATTTCGCTTGTAAAATATCGCTTGATTACCACAAGAATTGCGGCAAAGTAGTGGCTATAACGTTTGTGTGTCTATATCGGTGATCTAAATGCTCATAGAAATGGACAGTCTAGATTAAAGAGCGCATCGGTAGATGACACATCATTTATACAAAAATTCACTTTTTCTTCTTTCTTGGTTTATCTTGAGGTGCAGGTAGATTTTCTTGCTTCCTTTTCGAAGCCGGTTTCGTACCGATATTGCCACCTTTCTTCCTCCTTTCTTGCCTCTCTCTTTCCTCTAGCTCTTGATTCTCACGCTCTATTAATGTTATCAAAGTGTTGCATCTTCTTTGCAACTCCAAAGCCGTGCGAGATTTGACAAACCAATCGAATCGGAACTGGGGCGCTGATCTTACAGTAGCTCTTAATTCCTCGTATACGTTCTCTTTATCAAAACCAAGTTTGTGCAGCATGCACACCAGAAATCTATCCTCTTCTTCGGTATAATTCTTACCTTTGTTTGTACCATAAGCTATCCGTAGCTGATGGAATGGCGCTCTATATCTCGCCATCTTGGCATCTAGTGCCTTTTTAATACCTGCACGTCTTTGTATCTTCGCTTCGCCACGTTCTATCTGTGCCATTACTCTGTCTATATCTTGAAGCTCGTGGCAACGTTCCCAGAAGACTGCTGAGTACTCCATGACTTCCTCAGGTGTCTTGCCTTCGACGTCCTTTGCAATATTCTCAATGTCGTCACGTCCGTACTTCTCATTTGCTTTGATAAATTGATTAAAGTCTCTCTTGGTCCAGTTGGTGAAGCCTTGAGTAAGCAACTTCTCTTTCTCAGTAACTTCTTCATCGGTCAACGGCTGGGCATCATCTATTTTCCTTTGTTCCTCCTTCTGTATTCTCGCAGCATCAGATCCCAGTTCTGGATTTTTAGGAACCTTATAACCTACTGTTTGTCTGAAGTAGTAAATTTCTTGATCCAGGAGCTCAAACAGACGTGGTGGGAAGAATTGAAAGTCTTGGACAATAGGCTGTTTTGGTGGCCTTGGTGCTTTTGGTGCTTTTGGCTCGGACACTCTTAAAGCTTCTCTGAAGTAAGCATCTACAGCATAGTTTGCTTTTCTTTCTCGTTTTGGTGGCTCGATCCAATTACCAATACCGAGTATCTTCTGCTTCTCACGATAATCTTCTCCTTCGAACTGATACACAGAGTCTGTAGGAGCATCGACTGTGAAGTTACGCAAAGATGATTCGCCAAGACTTTCCAGCTTCTGTTTCATCTCTTCTGTTTTGGCTTCTCCTTTTTGAAGAATTGTATCTATATCCTCATCGGTAATGGCACTATCTTTCGATGCGAAAACTTCATTCGCACCATGCCTGATCATATTTAACATCTCATCCTTGTTCAGTGCTGTCTGCTTAGCATCTACTAGTCTACCTTGTTGAATGACCAGCTTGTCCAGACGTAATTTTACTTCAGCACGCTCGACGATTTTCTCTTCAACTGTGTTTTCTGTTATGAATCTAAAGACGCGTACTTGTTTTTGTTGCCCAATACGATGTGCTCGATCCATGGCTTGCAAGTCCATTTGAGGATTCCAATCAGAATCATAAATAATTACCACATCGGCAGTAGCCAAATTGATTCCTAAACCACCAGCACGCGTGGACAACATGAAGATGAATTTTTCACTGCCTGGAGCGTTGTACTCATTGATTTGTCGTTGACGATCTTCGTGGGCTGTGTTACCATCTAAGCGGCAATATTGGAAACTCCTCCAGTGACAATAATCTTCTAAGATATCCAGCATCCTTGTCATTTGACTGAAAATCAGCACTCTTGATTCTTGTTGTTGGAGTTTTGGTAGTAGCTTGTCCAGGATAACCATTTTGCCACAATTGTAGACCAAATGCTCATCCGTTGTGTAAGGTGGGCCAGGTTCAGCACCATCAAATAGATACGGGTGGTTACAACATTTCCTTAGCTGCATCAAAATATTTTGCAGTCGCATCTTTTCAATCTTACCGGCACCATTTACGATGTCGATATCCTTCATCAATACTTTAGTGTACCACTCTCTCTGCATTTTACTGAGTCCAATATAGACTTTGATCTCCTTTTTTGGTTTGAGACCCTTTTCTACTTCAGATTTAAGGCGTCGAAGGAGGAAAGGTCGAAGGACTGCGTGGAGTCTCTCGACGAGAGAATTATCGCCTAGGAAACTGTTTGTGTTAAACCATGAATCAAAATCATCTGAACTATTGAAAACATCCGGCAATAGGAAATTCAATAGAGACCAAAGTTCGTGCAGATTATTTTGCAAGGGAGTACCAGTGAGTAATAATCTATTAGCTGTTTTGAATTCTCTTAATATTTCTGATAGTTTCGACTTTTCATTCTTTATCCTATGAGCTTCGTCAATAACCATATATCTCCAATTAAACTTTTTGAAAACCGATTTTTCCTTGATGACCATCTCATAAGAAGTAACACATACATCCCATTCCCCAGGCATCATAACATCTCGGATAAATGTGTTCCTTGTCTCTGCATCACCAATTAGGCAGACAGCTCTGAGACTAGGACACCACTTTTTGAATTCATTCATCCAATTAGCCAAAGTAGACTTAGGCACAATTACAATATGTGGTCCTGGAATGCTACGAAAGTGCTTCATGTATCCTAATAATGATATAGTCTGTAATGTTTTTCCTAGACCCATCTCATCAGCCAGAATACCATTAATACCATTCTCGTATAGTGAGATCATCCAGTTAAGCCCTCGTATTTGGTAATCTCGTAACTCCCCAGACTTGATGTAATGTGGAGATGACTCAAAACGAGTAGTAGGAGCAACATTAGCATTACTTTCAGCAAGTAGTTCTTCGTCTTCTTCCTGTTCAGTTTTTCTATGTCTATGATCAACTATGTCAACCTTAACTGTACTTTCAGGTTGTTTTCTTGGTCTACCAGCTTTGACCTTTAGTGGACTTCCAGCTTTATCTTTCTGGTTGTTTGTCATGAAATGAGAGAATATCTCAGTCTGTTTCAATAAATAATCGAATCTCTTGCTTCGGTCTGTTTCGAGTTTCGTTTCAAAATCTCCACCTCTGGAAGACGTGGTTTCTGCTGAAGATCCATTGGAGTTGTCTCCGGTATCCCCAGTATCCACATTTTCGTCTGCTTTAGACATTTTCCTACCTTCTTTTTACTTCAGGACAGGACAGTGATACGTTTCCAATCGTGCAACTCAGCACGATGAGACGCACGCTTCTTTTACTACTTCTGGCACACCGGTTGTAAACTGACGTTCAGAACTGCATAATACCGATTATCGCCATCTTGTATTCAAATCCCTCCAAAAGCAAACGCATCAAACTCAACAATGGTAGCGTCCAGTAGCGTCATTCATTTCAAGTCTCGTTATGAAAGCTATAATGCTGTATCAGAAAAGTTAAACATATTTTTACAAATTAATACTTTCAAAACCTTATTAATATCGACAAGGAAACGTATTCATATAGAGATTACCATTTGTATTCAGTTGAAAAATTAAACTTGGAGACAAAACATAGAGCGATTTATCGAACAGTGTGGATAAACTCAAAAAAAAATCCCCAGAAAGCGAAAAGATAGAGACATTAAATTTTAAATATAGCAGGTACATCTTACAATTAGGCTGAATATAACAATTGAGCGTTATTGGGGTAATGGGAATTATTGAATTAAAGTAGTATATTAGAGAACTTTTATTATTAAAATAAAATAAGTATTATCATATCTTTATGTGACAACACTGCAGACATTATGAAAATTTAACAAACGTAGCATGACACTGTCCAAAGAAATGAACAATCTCTGAAACTGCATTAATTGTCTTGCATATGTGTAAATTACGTATGAAGTTATAGATATTGCTATTATAGCCTTTATCCCAATTTATATCTCACGCACACTGTAGTAACAAATGTTACATAAAACGTAATTATGTACAATATATATACACATATCTTGTAAATTTTTGTTCTCAAGTTATTCAAGATTAGCTTAATAACCATATTTTTTATTAAGATTTGTTTTCCCATCTCCACTTTGACCTTGAGGTGGAACCCACATTGAATATCCTTCTCTGAACATATCTTGTTCATAAGCTTTTTGAATTTCCTTTGCAGTTTTTTCAGTTCGTACTTGGGTTCGCTTAAGATTGCGATTCTTTTTTTTCCTTGCTTCTATTTCATTCCTTTCATGTTCTTTTTCTTCTGAATCTTCTACATTATCAATACTGTAATCATCATCCTTCGTCTCCGTAGGACTATCATTACATTGTGTAGTAGTATCTTCTTGTATCTGCTTTTCCTCATTCACAGATATTTCTTCATGTATATCCTTTTTCCGTGCCAATGGAATATCATTACATTTTCCTTTTGGATGTTCATTAAGAATTTTTTTATTATTATCTATGACATCAGTCACATCATTATTATCATTATCTTGCTCCTTCTCCTCGGTCGTGTCCATCGACATGACGGATGAATCGTAAGATGTTTTTGCTTCTGCTTTCTGAAAACATATTTGTTTTAAGGTTCAAATATAGCATCCTGTATTTACCACAAATAGAAAGGTTTCTAATATAAAATAAATCTTACCTTTGACAGTAATTTAAGCTTCTTCTTGTGACCAATCATTGGTATTACTTTCTCATATCTTTTATCAATCTGTCCAGTGTCATCTTTTGGTACATAAGGTGTAAGCGATGGCAAATTTGCTGGTTTAGCAATATTTACTAATTTTATTAATTTTGCCTCTTCTTTTCGCAAGTTTTGCAGTTCTAATTTGAGTTTTGTAATGTCACTTTTGCTCATGGTTGATGACTTTAAGTCAGACATGAATGCATCCAAAGCATCTTCATTTGAGTCTTCATTGGCTTTATCTCTTATCATTTGTGCATTACGTAAAGATTTTTCAATAGCGGTAATTTGTTGAGTAATTTCCGTATGTTGTTTGACCTGAAAGAGTATGAATATTTATAGCTAATTCTTAATACACAATAGATATTTATATACAATCAAATTTCACCCTGAATTTTAGTCAGTAATTTACATACCAATGATGAATACGTTTCCACTTTTGTTTCTAATTTTCCAGCTATTCTCATTCTTTGCTCACGCTTCTTTTCTATAGAACCTGTCCTATCCAAGAAATTGTCTTCGTCCGAATCATAATAATCCTCTTCTTCCCAATTTCTCACTTTCCTCTTTCTCGCCTCTGTCAAATAATTTTAATAAATGTTATCTCAGAATCATAATTAAATAAATTTGAGTATTTACCATGAGTAGCTTGTCGCAGTAAACCGTGTCTATCCAAAATACGGCAGGCTTCTAAAGCACATTGTATAACAGATTCTTTTTTCTTTCCTTTCACAAGCGCCTCTGCTCGAACTGGACGACCAGTAGCGTTGTCTATCGGTAATCTGAAAAAAGTAATTAGGATACAACGAAATTGACATTTTTTAAAATAGATATTGTCCTATATAAATGAAAATACATACTCGACCCAACATAAAAATTGTCCAATGCCTTTATCTTCAGTTTGATATTGTAAATCATACCCCTCTCGCTCAAACCAGCCTCTCAATGTCTTTTTCGGATCATCCAAAAACAATTCTTCATTATTAGTAGACGCATATGGATTTTCAGTCAAATCTGTCTCTTCATCTGCATCTTCTGCCATTCCCCAATCGATTCCTTCATTTTCTTCTTGTTCTTTTCTTAATCTCTCCTCCTCTTCCTTTTGTTGTTTACGTTCATTTTCCAGTTTGGCACGCTCTTCTAGTTCCAATCTTCTTCTTTCCTGAAACAGATTGGGACCGTGTACGTTTTACATTCGTTTAATTAAAATAAATTAAACGTATAAACTATTGTAAAAATGTAAATAAACAAAGTATAGCAAATTGAGTTTGTATGATTTAGAATTGTATAGTACTTGGTTTATACTTTATTAATTACCTTCAACTCAGTCAAAGATAATTCAGATTCTTCTTCAACGTCCTCTGGAGGTGCTTGCAAAATAAATTTTCTTTGACTACAACCAAATCTAATCATATGACCTCCCTGTACTCTGGCATAAGTATTAGGCCTTATGCGATTCCCATTCCAAAAGGTGCCATGCGTACTTCCAAGATCATACAAATAAAAACCTTTAGGATGTTTCTCATCTTCAACCGCTCTGAATTGCAAAACTGCGTGATATCTTGAAATTGTAGGATGCGCAAGGGATATATCACACGCTGGAAGTCTTCCAAAAACATGAAAGCTTTTCTTCGTTAAATCATGTATTTCCAAAATGACTCCTGATTTCAATACCTCCAATTTATAATCCAGTTCAGGTTGTCCACCCCAATTAGGTTCTCGATAAGGTAATGGAAGCTGTTTATCTTTCTGCAGATCTTGTGGTTCTATATTTGGCTTCTCAACATTTATTTTAGATATTTCTTCAAGCTCAGAAGTACTATCTTCTTGAATTTCAGTATATTCCATGGAATGTGTGTCTACAGTTTCTTCAAACAATGCAGGTGTTGGAACATTGTGCACAACACGCAATTTTCCAGGTTTTCCACGTCGTGGTCCAATTAATAGTGCTGGTTTCTTGAAAGATTCTTCATGCAATATATCACAAGTAATGTCAGGAATTTTTATAAAATGTTCATCTTCTATATTCGCTTCTATACTTTTTTTTGCGATATCATCTACATTCTCGTCATTGCTGCTATGTATTTCTTGTTTGATTTTTTCCTCCTTAAAAACCACATTATCTGCTGGCTGCTCTTGATCGTATTCCATGATTATGATTATATTATATTTTATTGCTTTATTTGCTGTATTTTTATAAATGTACTTATACAATACTTAAGTCATATTTTGATATATCTTAGAGACCTGTAAGTTAAAATAATAATATATTAAGATTTTTGGGATACTGTGCTTTGATATCAAAGGAGCAGAAAAAATTTGCAAAAAGTGAACATAATATAGTTTGATATTGTGTAAATTGGTAAGTAAAGAAAAATGAGCATTTTGGAGCTTAAAAAGTTATTGTGGTAAATGTTAAAAATATCTTTGTGTATATTGCAATCAAAGAAGCGTGCAAAATAGTTCAAAATTTATACGTGTACAATACGTACATATATCAACATATACATACTATATGAGTTTGCTTTAATTGTTGGTTGAATAAATAGAATTTATTGAATTCTACGCACCTGTACAGTTATATATATATCAAGCATTATTCTTTGCGTAATAAGTAAACCAAAATTTAGTTACAGTTGAGACATAACTGCAACATTGCTCACTCTTGTTTACAGTATTCTACATTTAATAACTTGTAACCTAAGAATATATGCCGCTTTGAGCACAGATTTTCATTAGAAATACATGTCCCAGAAGGCAAACTAAACGTTAAGTTGGACCTATGATACAAACACGTAGATTGGAAGCATAGGACTACATAGGACAGAATGTCAGAGTCCAACAATGGATAGATTTTTATAATAATAAAAATACATTTCAAATAAAATTTATTGTATAACATTCATTATATCGATATAAAACATGTTCTGCTATGGTAAGCATATAGTTGTTTAGCATTCTAGAAATTCAATTCTTTAATATTCGTTGCTACATGTAAACGCTGCACGAGAGTTTCAGTTTCATGAAAATCTGTCTGCTATTATTATTTATAAATACATAATCGGCAAAACATTATAATGAAAATATAAAAGAAGTTAACATAAAACTGTGATAATATAAAGATGAAATATTAAACATAACATAACATAACACAATATAACTTTATTAAAATAGCAGCTGTTTACGAAAGAAAGATAAAATGTTACAAACAATGAGAATTAATAGTTGCGGCATTCTGAAGCGTAACCTGTGTAATTTTGTCTCTAATTTTACAAGTAGTCAAAAGAATGTCATTGTATTTAATATTCGCAGTATAACTAATACCAATTTAGTGTATGCTTTGCCACCCAATAGTGTTATGTATGTATTTGATAGGGAAGCAAAGTTGCGACAAAAAGAATATGCTGCAAAAGCGCCTGATGCAAAATTATATGATTACCTTAAAGATGAAGTTGGGTATAGATTATCAGATAGAATATTTGATATAAAAAGGAAATTCAAAAGAGCCCTTGACTTAGGTTGTGGCCGAGGTTATGTTTCGAAACATATATTAAGTGAATCAGTTGAAGAGTTAATCCTGGGTGATATGAGTCCAACTGCTTTATCGCAAGCAGAAGTAACAGAAGGAATTAAAGTACAAAGGAAAGTGATTGATGAGGAAGAATTACCATTTGAATCTGACAGCTTTGATTTGATTATAAGTTGTCTCAGTCTTCATTGGGTCAATGATCTTCCAGGGTGTTTTAATCACATTATACGATGTTTGAAAAATGATGGTGTATTCCTGGGTGCTATATTTGGTGGTGACACACTTTATGAATTGAGGTAATTTTTTATACTTTCCTATGTAATGCTTTACTTGTTCTATTAATGTCCGTATAAAGTACTTTATTTGAGGTATAATATGCATTCTCAGGAGTTCCTTACAATTGGCTGAATTAGAAAGACATGGTGGTATATCACCACACATATCTCCATTCACAGATATTCGTGATATTGGCAGTCTTATGAATAGAGCAGGTTTTACCATGTTAACTATTGATACCGATGAAATAGTTATTAGTTACCCTTCTATGTTTGAACTCCTCTGGGATTTGAAAGGTACCTTTCCAGTTGGATAATTTTATACTAATATCTTATAACTGTAACATATTCTAACGGAATAATGTTACATTGAATAGGAATGGGTGAGAGTAATGCAGCTAGAAATCGGGCACTCCACTTGAAACGAGACTCACTCTTAGCTGCATCAGTCATTTATCAAGAACTTTATGGAAAGACCAAAGAAGATGGTTCAATGTATGTTCCAGCAACATTTCAAATTATTAATATGTTGGGTTGGAAACCAGATTCATCACAACCAAAGCCGTTGAAACGTGGAACAGGAGAAATATCACTTAAAAATTTGTATAACTTAGACAAAATCATTAAGGAGACAAAAAAAGTAAAACTGGATGATGAAGAAAAGTAACCGTCTCAATGGCAAACATTATTTAGTGAATACATGTAAATATTGTATGAAATAGAAAATGGAATTTATTTTATCTTGTAAACCATTTTTGTACACCTGGCAACATTAGAGAACTTGAAATCAAATTAATGGTAAGAAGTTTTCTTTGTAAGTTATCAACTTCATAATTGGATGATCTAAAGTAATAGCAATATCTAAATGTTAATATACAGACAAATCCACAATTGTTTCTTCCTATACTTCTTCTAGTAAATTAAAAAAATAATTTATTTTTATATAATTCATCTGTATTGTATTTACTATTTTCATCCTGTAGATTTTTCTTTATGTGTTATAACATTCTTTTCGATGAGATCAGGAATTTCTACTGCAAGCCAAGGTCCCAGCTAAAAAAGAGAAACAATGTTACAATTCTCTTATTACTTAACTGTGTTTCCTTAATCAGTAAATATCAGCATTATATTTACCCCTAAAGCCATTGCATGGGCAATGCCAAATTTTGGTACATTTCTTGCCCATAGAGGTTTAAAATGGTCTGTTAAGCATATCTTGCCACCTCTATACATTTTTGCTGTTTTACCGTCCAATTCTGGCAAAGCTATTTCAGGTGCTGTAGTGGGGTATGTAACAGGTATCTGAAAATGAAAGATTTTATATAGCATAGTGAAAATTAAAATAACTTATGGAACTTCTCAAGCTTTAGTATTATATTAGTAATGTCAAACTTACATCAAATTCAATTTCAAACTCATATTTTAGAAGATTATGGATATACCAACATTTCCCAAACCATTTAGTTCCTTCCTTATTTGATTCCAATCGGAACCAATCATTATCAGAACTTTTATTATTTTGAACATACTGAAAATGAATGATTAAACAATATTCTTAGGAATAAATATTAACAAATGATGGACAGCATTTATTTATGCTAAGTAGAATTACTGTACAGAATATGATCTTTAGTGCATATCCCATATGAGATTAAAGTATATTGAGGTTACCATATGGTAAAGTATTGCACAAAATATTATACCTGATGTATCTGACAATATTACCTTTATTAGAGCCTGATATTCTTCTTTCAATCTTTGCACCCACAAATCCGTATCACGCGGTCCTGCTTTTGTTTGTAATAATGGAATACTGCTTAATGTTTTCCTTGTTGATTCGTCCACCATCTTATTCGTTTTTAATTCTCTATTGATTACAAATTTCACTTTAACAATCGGGTGTCTGATGCAGTGTCGCCAAATGAATATAATTCTATAGTAAAGTCTCTAGCTACAACTTTTATGTATATTAATTTGCTGTAGGTACTTATTAGCAATAATAGTACAACAATGAAGTAGTATCAGTATAATTAATCTTCAGTTTTACGTAGTAGCTATACAAACTTATTTGAAGTACAAAAAACAACTGCAATATAAAGATTTTTAATTGTTACTTCGTTCCATATAATTAATTGTTAATTTCCTCGCAAAATAAAAACTTCATGTTCTTAGCCGTAAGGTTTTAGAATTTTAATACCATTGTTGTACTTTCATCTACAAGATTTATTTTTTTTTATTTCCCTTGTAGTAAATTTATATTTAAATATACAGTTTCTAAAAAGTGCCAACACAGCGGATATATGGAAGCTTTACATGACTGGACAAACAAAAATTTGAGACTATTTCCGGTCATTCACAAGCGTCCATCTTTGGAGTACCTCAGGAACTTTTTATAAATATATTTAATATATTACAATTTCAATACTAAATGTAGCAATTAATATATTATTATACAATATAAAAAGTTATTCTATTTCCTAATTATTTTACGCTCCAAACTTTATATAGGTTTTTATCGCAATATTAATATTCGGCTTCTTGATGAACATAGGCTAAGTACTGAATTCACCGGCAGATGGTGCTGAGGAGAACTCAATCCATAAAATCAAAAGAATGTTTTAATTCTTATGAAAATTATTCTATGTCGTACTGTGAGTGACGCTTGCGCCTTGTCCTGCACCGTGAAGTTCTTTCGCTCATAAAGCAACGCTTCACTATTTAGCACTATTAAAAGCATTTTACTTATAACCACGAAGATCTCTTTGGAATCAACGTTTCTTGACGGAGCATTAACCACTATTTAAGAAAATCGCGCGGAGCGATAGTGAATTGGTGTAAAGTCTTACCTCTTCATGGTTCATCATGAGTGATTATTCAGCGGTCGCTCCGCCACAGAATTTCAGCCACAGTACAGCTTTTGCGGCTGCTTTACAACGCGCTAAACAAGTAAGAGTACTATATATATTAGCTCTTTTAGATGCATTTCAGTTTTGAACGCTCTGTTGAAGCCTACGTGAATTTCACAGCTTGTATTTTGAAGTACGCGTAGGCAAGCGCTATCCAACTTTAGCTCTATCTATACATCCCTGAGAAAGGCCGATCGAATATATGCAGCTCACTACACAAAATTTTGTCATGCTTTTAATTATGTTAACACCGTTATACTAATATTATTTTATGAAAAATAATTATTTATGTACGTGTTATGTTAGCGCGGCGCTTTGCGTGATGAACAAAAACATTCTAGTATGTATACTGAGAGATGTGGGAGGGTTCATTTATCATAGGTCTTATTCATTTTTTAACGCTTTTGTTTTATTCCGCAAAATATAATATCTGCAACAATAACAAGACAAAGAAGCATAGTTCATTGACTTGTTTAGCTCATTCTAAATATTGCAACTACATGATGAGCAATTGTACAAAATTTTGTGTATGAAGCAATATTTGCTTCAAAAAAAAAAATTTGCATAGTTTGTTTGAAGGTCTTCATGCAAGAAAACAAATATATTTTTATATGTATCATTGTTATAAATGTTTAATGGTATAGTTTGTTCACGAATCAGACGCATTTTGAAAAAGTAATCTTGCTGTGTCTTTCGATATAAAAGTTTATATTAGAAAATATATTTTACTGCCACTATATCTCTATCGTTACTGTTATTGTAAACTGTATCCTTTATGATTTACTAACATTTATAATTGTTATGTAAAGTAAGAATATTGTTGTGAATCGAGGTAATTATTTACTGTGGTATGAGCTATTGACTATATTAACTCTATCGGTACCTTTGAATATTAGTTCCCATATATCAAGAAAGGGGTCTCTTACTGAACTTCACAGAAGTAAACATTGAATTTTATATATATGTTAGTTTTTCAATCATATTTCTATAGCTTAATAAGATTACTTTGTACACAAAGAATGACCTATGAATTTGGAACTGATTCTGATTGTGCTAATGGTGGCTACATTGTCCTTATACTTTTGTAGTTAATAAAACTATTAAAGTTACAACTATTTGTTTAATGTAATTTACTTCTTTATTTAAAAATCAGTAAGTGTTATGATTCTTCATAAACAGTATTAGTACTTCTGTTCTATTAGAAACAATGATATTCAATACTTATTTTAAGTATAATACAATGATTTTTTATGTCAGTAAAATACAATTTAGTATTTGACTAAATGTGAGCAGTTAATATCAGTTTCTAAAGCTTGCTAAATTTTAATACTTAATAATGTAAGCATGCAAGCAATATTATCATAGTAAAATACATATTATGTTAAATTTCATGACTTTTATTAAATGTTATGTCTATAATTTAATGAATTATGGATAGAGCATTAACAAATTATGCACACATATTTGTTCTTTTAATGGAGATTATTTATAATATCATGCAACTCCATGGGAGTTTTATACAAATTAGTATGTATATATTCTTGCTTTTTGTACATTTGTTTATTATTTGAATGGATATATTGCATTATATATAATGTATTGCATGGATGAAAAAACTGTATGCTCTATGGTGTATTGTGATTCTTTCGCAACATTTGCTGTATCTAAATTATTTCTTTATTTTGGTGTTACAAGTGTTCAGATAAGTATTACGTTTATTTTCATTTTGTATGATTTTTCACAGATTGCAGCAAAAATAAATCCAGCAGGTGCACAAAATAATCCAGATTCTAAGTTAAAACGTCCGCTTGAAGATAGTTCAGGTAAGAAATATTACTATCAATAGCGAAAGGTCATTTTAAGTTACACGTGTACATTAAGGTAGTTATAGCAAATTGTGATTTTGCATAATGTAAAACTGATTTTACAATGCATTTAAGTGACCCTATATCATGTTCAATGGCACAGGATTATTTCCCTCCAGTCTTTTAAAGTATGAACATTCAATTTTTCATTCATCATCTATTATCGCTATTTCACACAATGTAGGCTAATAGATGGAGGTTGCAGGGCATAAGACACCGATGAAGTATCAACAAATTAAAAAATCTTATGGCTTTGTATATCTACAAAGCAATAACGTGTTTAGGGAGATTTTCAACTGTTTATAAAAATGATTATTTTTTGTGAAATGTTTTCATTGATAGGACCCTATTTATTGTAATACCTTACATAAAAGTTGCAATGTGTATGGCCCAAAAAAATCCGAAACCTGAAACCACACAAAATAGAATTAAACGTGTAAATCATCATTGTTATAATACAATGTATCAAAATTGATATGTACCATGCTGAACCGCAAGCCCCAATGCGTAGTGCTGCAGATCATTAGTCGATCATACTATAAATTTCGTATAAACACAACAGCTTGCCACCGTTCCGCATCCCCTATTTTGTGAACTTTTAGAACCGGAAGCAAAGAAAATGGCAGCATTAGTTGCGGATCCTCTAATTGGACTTCGAGGAGGTCCACAAAGTAACAGTTCCATCGGAGATAGTGGAAGTTCAACTACACCTCGAGCGGCTACGCAATCTGTATCGCCTTCAGCACCAATGGGAGGTATGGGTGGTATTTGCAACGAAGATATCAGAGTTCCGGATAAAATGGTTGGATTGAGTAAGTATAATTAATTGTTATTTGTTTGTTGCTCGAATTTTCCATGTGTATCATTGGGCGTTTTAAAAGGTGCAACTAAATGTAGTGCACAGTTACACTAAATCATATCTTTATTTATCCTATGTTTATGTATTACTTGTCATAATGTGCAACTATAAGCCTTTAGAATTTAAGCTCATACAAAAATGTTTACAATATTGCTTTCATTTCATTATTATGAATAATAACTCTATAATTAATAATTGTAAGTCCACCCCTATGTTGAATAATCATGGGCATGAAATTGATGATCCTTATTGTCTTCTTTTTACGTGTTACTCTTGTTTTAATGATTTGTCCTGAAATGTTGCTTACCACATTTTCTCACATAATCGCCAGACACATTCCTGCAACTAGCAGATAATTAAATATGCCACCTTGTTGTCGTTGCGATTGAGGTGTCGTATCCTTTTATTGTCGTGCTAATGATAATTCATATTTTTACAGTAATCGGTCGGGGTGGAGAACAAATCACGAGATTACAGAGTGAAACTGGCTGTAAAATTCAAATGGCCCCAGAGAGTGGTGGGCTACCTGAGAGGGTTTGCACTCTTACTGGCTCTCGAGAAGCTGTCAAGTAACTTGTTTTTTATCTTCTTATTTCATTACTTTTAATTATATTTTATGCATTGCAATCCCATTACTTTGTACGAATTTTTCTACAACCATAACTCGTTTGTATGTTTTACACCAACACCGTTTCATGAATTCTCAGTCCAGCAAGATATGATTTTCTATTTAGGCTATATATTTACATATATACGTAGAATTGTTTAAGCGATATATGCATTTACGTGGCATTGTGGCAGGTCATCATACGATTAGAAACGTTAATTTATGAGCCAAGCAAATCGCCTATCCTCCTTAAATATGTGATAACATGTCTAATAAGTCCTATGAACCTCAACGCTGCCTCTTATTAAATTAAGAAATATGATCGCAAAAGTATACCTACATTTTCCACTTTACCCATTAGTTATAATCTTTCCCATTTATAGTAGTAGTACTTCTTTCTTCTGCTTAATCATTGTTATTACGTAAACGCATTTATTATTGTTATTTTTACTTACCTATGTAAGTACACTTTCCCTATTAAAAACGTCAATATTTGTTGAGCGCTATGCACATTTGGTACTAACTGATATAAGACACGTGTTATAAAAAAGAATTAATTATTGATGAAAAGTTGTCATATCACCTTATTCGATACTGCACTATTTGCATTGATTCACTGTCAGTCATATGCATTCGCATATAAAAATTGTTCACCTTTTTACAGAATGTATTCATTTAGCTCCTGGACACGAGTACCGGGCTCAGATTCGACTTTGAATACTCGCCGGCATATCGATTCGCTAAAAATTCTTTAAGGATTGGTGAAATTTAATTTCGTAATTTTGTATTTACTAATAGTTTTGTTTTACTTTTACTAGGATGTGGGAAGAGAGAAATAGTGCGAGTGAGTGAGAGTAAGAGAGAGTGAGTGAGGGAGAGAGAGTGAGAATGAAATTGAAGGAAGGAGGATAGGATATGCATGGGGACGCGTTGCTCGCAACAGGAAGATGATTAAAATGCTACTCGTATAAAACTGCTTAAAATGATTTTATAGGATATTTAAATTTGTTGTACGATTACTAACTGAAGATACTAGCGAAAATGATCTATCAATTGTGGTCTGTTGCACTTTGGCGCACAATAGCCATACGATTATGTCTTGCAACAAATTGTATTGTATGTTGTGTATGGCTAGGTTACTCATTCGTGAAAATCCCTTAGGGGATTCATTGGATATCATCTGTTCTATGTTTCAGTCGGGCCAAGGAGTTGGTTCTGTCGATCGTTAACCAGAGAAGCAGAACCGAGGGTATTGGCGACACGAATATATCTGGAAGTAGCAGTGGGATAATGGGTCATCCGGGATTCGTTGAAATTATGATCCCAGGACCGAAAGTCGGTCTCATTATTGGAAAGGGTGGTGAGACTATCAAACAACTCCAAGAAAAGTCTGGAGCTAAGATGGTCGTAATACAGGATGGACCTTCTCAGGAACAGGAGAAACCTTTAAGGTGAATTTCCAAATGACATTATTTACATGAAAGTGGATCCTAAACTTTGAAGGGATTAGCACTCCGACATTTTATTACAGAATAACCGGTGATCCGCAAACGGTGGAATATGCCAAACAATTGGTATACGAACTCATCGCTGAAAAGGAAATGCAGATGTTCCATAGAGGGTCGAGGGGTGGCAGTGAACGGGGTGGCAGTTATCCCAACGATAATGGATTTAATCATGGCGGACCAGCTAATGCTGATGGAGTTGAGGTTTGTAGTTTACTTTTTAATAGTACATAACAAAGTGTTAATAGTTTTTTTTATTGTTTCTTCTTATTGAATAATTATTAACATGTATGATGTGCATGTAATTAGGTGCTCGTTCCTCGAGCTGCTGTTGGTGTAGTTATCGGCAAAGGTGGAGATATGATAAAGAAAATCCAAGCAGAAACTGGTGCAAGAGTTCAGTTTCAACAAGGACGAGAAGATGGTCCTGGTGATCGAAAATGTTTATTATCAGG
This sequence comes from Syrista parreyssii, assembly GCA_030142615.1. Lineage (NCBI taxonomy): Eukaryota > Metazoa > Arthropoda > Insecta > Hymenoptera > Cephidae > Syrista > Syrista parreyssii. The sequence goes on along the minus strand of JARQTG010000135.1, from coordinate 698,044 downwards.
GAAGCATCAAGCCGTAGAACAAGCACGACAACGGATTCAAGAACTTATTGATAGTGTAATGGTAAACTTTTATTATATGGTCGTGGACGATCGTGTTTCGTTTTGGAACGATATTAATTAGGAAAACGATATTAATTATTCGGCTTATAAGTAATTTCCAAATTGTACTCCATTACAGTATTTATATTATTTTCATGGAAGATTAATGAAATGTAATTTTACTGAGCTTACAGATATGCTCTTTTCTTTTATTTGTATGCTTAGAGTTGCATGGAAATAATGTGGAAATTGCTTGCTTCGCAAATAATGATAATAGATGATAATGTTACTTTGTTCTGTACAATTATAGAGACGGGACGATGGTAGAAACAATGTAGGTGGTAGAGGTGGACCTCGCGGAAATGGTTTCGGCGGTGGGCGTACTTCGAATGATTATGGTGGTGGCTGGGATAGACGTCAAGGTGGACCTATGCAAGATAAAATTGAAACTACATTTACAGTGCCGTCGTCCAAATGTGGTATAATCATAGGCAAAGGTATAAATTTACCGTTATACCTTCAGTCTTTCCGTACTGTTACATTAATCTTGTAGCACGAATAACCCACGTATATTTCTATTTCTATTTCTATTAACAGTAAGAACCTTTTTTTACTTATAGGCGGGGAAACGATCAAACAAATAAACCAGCAAACTGGAGCCCATTGTGAGTTGGATCGAAGAAATCAGAGTAATGATAATGAAAAGATTTTTATAATTCGTGGCAATCCCGAACAAGTGGAACATGCCAAAAGAATATTTAGTGAAAAACTAGGTTTGGTGCGTATAATGAAATTAATGTTTCGACCGTATTCGTTAGAGCTCAGTCCTATTGAAAATATATATTTTTATATATTATTTAATAGAGTCCAGCAGGAGCTCCATTTGCTGGGGGACAAGGTGCAATTGGATACAATCCAAATTGGAATTCTACTTCAGGATATCAGGCTTGGCCTAACCAGCCTCAATCTAATGACTCGAGTAAGTATATTTATCAGTCTCTTTTTCCTGTACGTGGGAATAATTCAAAAGTCGGAACAGCGTTTTACTAATTTTATAATGCTCCTAAATAGGTACTAACGCAAATCAAGCACCGGTTCAAGTTAACCCTCAAACAGGACAACCAGATTATAGCGCTCAATGGGCAGAATATTATCGATCACTCGGCATGCACAGAGAAGCGGATATGATAGAACAACAGGCGAAACAAGGAAAACAAGAACACAATCCACAAACAGGTAACTTGAAAACTATAACTCGATAATTTGTACATCGTTTATGTTCAATATTATATTCTGCGGTTTCAATTTCAAAAATGGTATCATGGGAATTACGTTTCACTTTAGGAAATCAACCGAATCAACCTAATGCACCGCCAGCTGGACCGGCTGGACCCGGGCAGCCGCAACAACCGCAAGCGCAACAACAACAACAACAACAACAGCAGCAGCAGCAGCAGCCAGGAGCCGCACAAAATGGTGGCCAGGCTGATTATAGCGCACAGTGGGCAGAATATTATAGAAGCATCGGTAAAGTTAAAGAAGCAGAGGCGATAGAAGCCCAAATGAAGGCAGGCAAGGTGTGGATAATATTAATTGATTTCATAGTTGTCTTAAACTGTGACTAATATTTATCTGAGCACTATTATTTCATTCGTTACTTATACTTTTTAAAATTATGTTATTATATGCTATATTATATTATGTTATGTTATGTTACAGCTGGGAATTCAAGGCAATCAGATGCCGCAACCTCAGATGCAGCAAGCGATTCAAGGGCAGTCCGCAGGTCCTCCAGGGAGCACACCCAATGCATTTCCACAAACGTATGGAAGTTATCCAGGGATGAATGCTGCTAACGCGCCGGCTGGATATTACCCCGCGGGTGCTGGTTCCACGTCCCAACCTCAATCGGGACAACAAACTCCGTCTTTCCCAACCGGATATCAAAATTATCCGTATTCTCAACCCAGTTCTGATAACTAAACAATTGGACAATGTCGAAGTGAACTGTAAGTAATATCTCTCGCTATTTATTGACGGTTAGAAAAGTTACATGTTTTAATTTTTTTTAAGCTGAAATACTATCATGAAGATCGGAACTTTATAATCACATTGAAGGATAACATGAATTTCTTGTATGTTAGAACATCATGTTTATCTTACCTTTTTTTTTATTATTTGTTTGCAATATTAACTGATTTGATTATGGGAAAAAACATGGAACTTTCCTCTCCGTAAAAATGTGTTGAGCCTTTTTGAAACTGTGCAGAGCAATTGATTTTAAGTGAAATAGATAGACACTTGTCACGGTTTACGTAAATGAGTTCTTGTTAGCAACTATACCGTGATAATTATGGTTAGTTTATAGAGCCAGTGTGCACAGTTTTAATTGGACTTGGAACCGCATACCAAATATATATATATATATATGTATATAATCGATCTATATACATATATACATATACATATATATATATAGATCGAGAAATCAATGGTGTAAGAAAAATGTATCTCGTTCATAATGTGTCTACTTGATGCTAACACCATTTTCAGGAACTATATTGCCTATTAAAGAATAACCAATGTGCCTATCATAAGAAATGACTGGGAATTGTAGAAATGCATTAGAAGTTTTACACCTTTGAAATTGTCTTTATCGTGCTTCATTTTATACAACCTATTTGTATATTAATCCTTTGTTTATTTCAGACAGTTTTCAGATAGCTTTCCATTGGGATGTGATTAATGCTGCAGTACCCTCGTATAATGATTACGCTAAAACCGTATAATTGGCTGCTTTATAAAGATTGCAACCTTCACAATTCGTGAATAGTACCGACCTATATATATTATCCATACTATATTAAACTATCGTTTGATGTTTTTTCTTTTTTATATAAATATTATAGGATATGCATTGTCTAATTAATAAGTAATAAGAAACTACTGAAATTGAATTGAAGTTAATAGCGTAATATAATATCAACATGATGTCCACCTGTGTTCCGTTTACTCTATCATACGTATTTTTATTCCATACAACATATAATAGCTGTAAGATAAGTTGACGTTAGCAGGTGACGCAGCAGATCAAAAACAGGAACGACCTGGGCTCAACGACTCTATATATACCCTTGTCTATTATCATGTCTCTGATTCGAATTATTTAAAGCTATGCCTCGAATTGAATATTATCAAAATGTCTCCCAAGTTTGTTCTATTACTATTCTATTTCTCTTCCTACAATCTCATTCTCCGAATCATATTCGTAAATCGTCAATATATTTACGGAGCACTTGTTTTTTCATAAAACCTGGAATCGTTTATTTATATATACATGCTCATATATAATATTATTATAAACGAACCATGCCACATGCCTACATATTTTCGTACATAAGTAGGAACATGAAAATGACATCTAACATTTATTTGTACTGGCAATAGTAATTATTTAATTGTACTGCGTGTGTATCTAGAAAAATATGCTATCTCTAATGTCCAATGCGCTATATATACATACTTTACACTCTTTCTCTTTCTCTGATACATACACACACATATATATATATGGTATTATAACAATGATAAATATAATTGTAACTCGTTTTCTTCGCTCTTCTCGTCAAGTACCACTATCACATTTATAGATGCGGAGCAGCAAATTAGGGTGATGCATGCCTGCTCATCTCCGATATTCACAGCATATGGAATCCGAAATTTTAGCATTTCCCTCTAGCCGTTTCCTGTGCGCACATAGGAGGATGCGTTCGTAGCTGACAGGACCTGTGCGTAAGTCTGGAGAAATTTTGGACGGGAGTTACTATCGTGCATATCTCTTTTAGTGGCCTAGTACCCTAAGAGTTGTTCATGAAATACTACTGTACATTACCTCGGATTCCACACTTATTAACTCAATTGATTGTTATGTACTAAACGAAAAACTGGCATTATGTTTTGCTGGCCAATAAAAGAAGCATACAAATTTCATTTATACCTTTATTATATTATGTTTGAGATTTTAGCATTCCACCTGAGAAATGAAGTCTGTTTCCTTTTTATTATAATTTCTAACGGTGTACGTATTATCACCTTGGCATAAAGTTACATGTCCATATGATTGTTGGATCATTAGGTAACGTGAAAATCTTGCATCTAGTTGAGTACAACTGTTGTGCTGCAATGAGATTAATTTATGGACTATATATCGTTATCTATCACTGATTAAGAAGAGGATAATAATAATTACTTATCAAATAATAATTACGTGAAATATACAATTTTAAATAGTGGCTTAAAATATCATGTGTATTTTCACACTGTTTCTGATTCAACGTTATACAGTTATGTAGTATTAATTATTATCGGAATAGAGTGATATATGTGGTATATGTTCGTCTCTTCAAAGAATCGTTTCAACCATGATCTGATGGTATGACATAAATGGGAATGAAAAATGATATTAAACTTTTTAGCACTTATTAAATCAATTTGTCTTTTTATTTTCTACAGAATACATGGACATCGTTTCAAACGGGATCCAACTGTTAATATTAACGCAGTAGACCCTCTGGATTAATGGTGGTGAATAAGTTAAAGATATAGTAGCGGTTGACAATTATTTGTCGTGCAATAATCGTGCAGAATATAAATTTGTTGACAATATCTAGAATTTTTTTTATTATAAAATGTCGAATATGCTTTTATTTAATACAATTTCTCGCACTGGATTAGTATCCTTATATGTGCATTGACATTTTTACACCGACAAGTCTTAAGAGCAAGCAGTAAAATGTATATCTGTAGCATTTTATTAAAAGCGAGGTTTATTCGAATTAATACTAATTCTGACTACGAGTGTATTTACATATTTTTCAAAAGAGATGCCACGCATTTTCAAACATTCAAATACGTTTAAACGATATTGATTCCTGAGACACTTTTCGCATTTTTTTTATAAGCATGCACCGGACACTTATTATTATTCCCTTGCTACGATATCTTATATTATGCTATGTTCGTTTTATCATTTCATCTCCAATTACTGCAATCAATCTAAATGCAGTGAAACTTTCGTTTCAGGAGAAGGAGCTTCGTAAACAGTATCCAATTTCTTGATTGGGAGAAGGAGAGATTGCAAATGTGGATAAATATTGCAACGTGTAAATATAATCTGCATACTCAGTGTATCATACAAATTCAATCGATCGTAAGAATATTAAATGAATTGTTCAACGAGAGAAACTAATATTATTTTGTAAGCGCTGTCTATGCGAAAGTCTGTTTTGTTGATAAAAGTAATGACATTCGTGAGAATGATCGGAAAATGACTTAGTATTAACATAAAGATGTCGTAACATTATGGACACGTATATAAAGCTTTACATTACTTTCAGAAACTCGTTGAGTCTTGTTCATTTTTTATTTTTATTTTTACTTTATTCATCGCCAGCTATTCTTTCCACAAACATTAAAATCATTGTTTTAGTATGATTATCTATTGTCGTAGTAGGTATGTGTCAGTGACTGTCATTGATTATTTTGATTTATTTATATGAACAGAATAAACGATCATTTTCTTAGGATTCCCCCCCCCCCCCGCAAATTCGCGAATAATCATAATAATATTATAATTATTCATTTATACTAATCGTACGTGCTTCAAATGATAGAACCGTATACTGTCCCGTTACTAAAATCAACGAAACCCGTTTTCACCCGTGCAATACTTCCGTCATAAAAAACTTTAAAACCTGCGCTTCCAGCCCGCTTATCACAACACTATTTTTACATTAACCAGAACTTGAACTTCCATTTAATATGAAATCTAAGAGTGTTATTATTTAGTGTCAACTTAACTGTAATCTCAATGTTATTATCGACTTGTTGCAACGGGCTATTAAAAATCCTATTTCACTAGAAATTTTGTTGGGAAAATAATTTTTATACAATATGTTGTTTTTGATAACATTAAAAACTGTAAATGTATACTTTGTTTACTGTTAAAAGTTTCCAGTGAATGGAATAAATTGACCTAAGCAATAATTGTATGTCAAGTGTGAAATCAAGCGTATCGACACGTTTCATGAATTAAAACTAGTCAATGAACAACGTTATGATATTACTTGTCTGCATTAATAAGTCATATAAAATTTCCCATTATGATAGTAGCGTAGGCATAATATGATATCTATGTCTATTCAATTTACTACTGTTACAGGCGTTGACAAATATGCGCTGAACTAGTACCGTCAAGCATTGCGTAAACTCTGAGTTAAATAAATATTTGGCAGAAAAAGATAGCATCATTAGTAGCTCATTTATTTGTTTATAATACTCCAATACTAGCCCAAACGTATTTAGTTTTCAACGACAAGCAACTATTGAAATTTTATGTGCGAGCGACCGGATTTTTATAATGTTGTATATCACTTATCCGTGTGCGCGTTTGTCATTTATATATTATTTGCCAGCAAATAATTTGAAATTCCTTTTTGCTAATTTCAGTACTACGAATATTGATTTACGATACAGAGGAAATGCGAAGGACTTAGATCCCTGATAGCCCATAAACTGGATTCCATTGTTGTGTACAACGAATAAAGGTAGCTCGTCGAGGCAATTCTCGCAATCGGGATGCTCCAGTATATGTGCAGGCTGAACGTAATCCGCCCAATATGTCTAATACTGTGTTCTCAACGAAACCTTTGTATGGTACTTCAACTGTTTTTCCTTCAGAAGATCTATAGTGACAATGGAAGTAATATCTCTTGAGTGTAGGTTCGCGTGGCAGATTCCATTCTATTATTATGGAACATATATGCATTAATGCATACCTATATTCAGCGACACCTCCTGCATGCTTCTCCATTGCCGTATTAGAAGACATTCCGTAGAAGAGTTTAAATTTCTTTCCATCCTTCTCTATTGTGTCTCCTCCACACTCGTCATGCCCAGCGAACATACCACCGGCCATAACGAAATCCGCACCAGCACCAAAAGCTTTAGCCAAATCACCAGGACACGTGCATCCGCCATCCTTAAGAGAGACATTTTAAAATGTATCGTTGTTTAATGTCGTTTATTAACTGAACTGTCATAATGGAGGAATTATGATTATATTGTATAATAATCAATTACATAATATCTGATTATAATGGTTTTACTCACAGATATAATATGACCTTTCAATCCATGCGCTGCATCAGCACATTCGATTACGGCACTTAGCTGAGGATAACCAACCCCAGTTTTCATTCTAGTTGTACATACAGAGCCTGGACCAATTCCAACTTTAATTATGTCTGCTCCAGAAAGTATTAATTCTTCTACCATTTCACCTGTCACCACATTTCCAGCCTGAAGAAAGAATACGTATGATAATAAAATGTATTACAAATTGTGGTTGTTCTGGAGCAACTTAAAAATCTTCTGAAATTACTGAATTATTATTATAATAACAACGATAACGATAACATTGCGTTCATTTTTTAGATATGTCTTATAATTAAAGAATGACTCACGATTATCGTATGACTTGGAAATGCTGCTCGTACTTCACGGACACATTTAACAAAGTATTCAGTGTATCCATTTGCAACATCTAAGCAGATAAATTTAATTTCTGGAACAGCAGCGATAATTTCCGAAAGTCGGTCGAAATCCCCAGTTCCTATACCCGAGCTGGCTGCGATATTTTTCAAGCACTCTGGATTATTAGCAGCAAACTCTTTCCATTCATTTGCGGTGTAATACTTATGAATTGTTGTGAAAAGTCCGTGCTGGTGACATAACACACATTCAATTTCAGTACTACCACTAAGAAATGTTTCGGCAATAGTTTATTATTACTAATAGACATAAAATACAGTTCACGCTTTTCTTCAGATTAAATAACATCAACGAACCTTTGATAAACTTTTTGCTATCTCAAATGTACCAACAGTATCCATATTTGAAGCCATTACAGGAATTCCTTTGTATGTTTGCTTCGAGTTTCTAAATGTTATTTCTCTGAATAGGTCGACCTGAAATTCAGATGTTTTTCTTATATTTCTTCATTATCCTGGAGTTTCAAATGTATTTTTGTGATGTCTACGTCTGATGAAAGGTGCAATCAAAATAAAATAATGATAAAAACATATATAAGGCATTAGGATGTTTTCACGTCTTAAGTTTATGCTTTTTTTTTATACCGCGGGTAATTAGTTTTTAACGAAGTTCGATTATAGCAATTAAATCACTAAGACAATGTGAGAATAATGTTTGCTATACCATCATTTTATTGATGCTATTCTTTGAAAATTTCTGTCAGCGCTGAAAGCATTGATATTGTATTACGCCTTTGGCTACTAATATGTATTTGACAAAGACATAATGATATACTCCGCACTGATAGTGAATTACGTACGGAATGCGCCTTAAGTCAAGGACTTGTTAGAGCGACAACGTGGATATGAATTTCTTCTTTTTTTCTTAAATCTATGATACATCATGAAATGTTACTAACTGATTTCACATCGTATGATTACATTGGAGGACACTCGTCTAAAGAAATAAATTTTGTTAGGAAATTATTAATATCAGCTGTAGATACTATATAATTGTATCTTTCATCAGATCAAACATGAATGTTGAGATGTAAAAATAAGTAGTGACAGAGATGCAACGATTGAAACACAATTATATACGATTCCATAAAGTTTAAATATATTTATTATATATTAAAAAGATCGTATGGAAACATTTAAAATGAAAAATACCACAATTGTCAAAAGAAAGTATTAGACTTGAACTCCATTATGTCAGTCTACACAAAAAGCACTGCTATTTATGCAGTCACTAGATACGCATTGAAATTCAATAGTCGACAATCTTGCAAAATTGAATTGACTGACAAGCAAACAATATTCATTATTCTTCATTAAAGGGCATTTTTGGTATAATTGCTTATTTCTTTTTCTGCTAGATAAATTTACCAAGTAAGAAATCAAACTGAATGTTTTTGAAATATGAAATGCAACTTCCTCCTTATTACGAAAATGGGTAAATGACAATGCAATTACTATATTTCATACTATCGTAATTCATAGTGATCCCGACGAACGCTCCATTTTTGAAGCGTTTGATAGACGTATTCTATTGCGACATACTTAGCAAAGTTGATAGCTTCATGCTAATAAATATATAAAAATAGTTGATAATTGACAAAACTCCAAAATATTCTTGACTCAAGGTAATGGCAAAAACTTACGTCTGCTCTACTTCGTAAAGTACTCCTCTTTGGTCGTAGCATCACGTCCTTAAAATCCAACTTTATGTCGTTTACTATGTTCGGCATTTTTGCAGACGATTTTTTCCAGGCTTTATAAAGTTTATAGCAGACGACTCGTACAAATTTCCGTCATAGATTCGGGAATACTGAGGCTTCGAACTGACGAGCCGATATTAAATGTAGTTGCCAAGGTTCACCTCTAAGTATAGACTCAATGGGTGCTATAGGAGTTATGTACAGTAAAGTCGATGGTCTTCCTCTACCAGTATGCTTACATAACGCCATCTTGCTCTCTAGAATTGAACGACGTTAAACAATTCACAGGGTACACTCTCATCGATTCCGTTCTGAGAGATACTGAAATCAATACTTTTTCCGTTTCTGTAAATTTGTGAAAAAGTATTGAATTCGAAGTACAGCAAGACTCTATGAACATTGAAATGCTTCGTGTCTAACATTTCTTTGAACAATACTCAAAAATTGTAGCTTTCTTGACAAGGATATTTGTGACATGGTACGGCTCCTATCACTTTGCATTTCATAAATCAATGCTGTATGGGAGACGCGCAAGAAGACGCGTAGGTTCAAACACAGTCATTTGTGTAGTCATAGTACGTACCCCAATTACGGACCTTGTTGGCAATGATGCGGTATAATCCAGTAACGTGCTACTTGTCAGCAAGGCCCGTGATTGTGTTTAGGTTTTGCAATGAGTAATAAAATCTTTTAATAAAACGTGATATGCATACATATCATGATTTAAAAAATGTTTGTCTCAGAATGCCGAATGTTACAGATGTTAATTTCAATTATTCGTCTGATTTAATAGAAAAAATCATATGCCTAATATGACATTCTGGTTTTTATATTTAAGAAAATTGTATACGAATTTACTGTCGGAAATTATTTATTTGCTGATTTTTCAGTGCATATTTTTATCATATCATGCTATGGTTCTTAATACATAATTCACTTTTTCTTGCCTTAAAGTGCTTGAACTTTTTAGAATAGTAGTAAATTCAATTCAAGATAATAAGTTCGTGAAGTCTGTTGACACATAGAATACCCTATTCTTAAATTGGTAAAGATTTATTTCATGCTCCTCGTATCTGTTACGTCGATCTATGTGTTAAATGCGGAAAACCAAATACATTTGACTGAAGAGATTTTCACTAACTACTCTGTATCAGGAGACAAGACTTAATATTTAGAAGTCGCGTTTGTTAGAAGCTATGAAGACAAATTGTAACTCCATAAAATATTTATATATATATATTTATATATAAAGCCGCGAGATTAGGGAAATAATTCCAGCAAACGAATTCTGGCGAATTCATTTATTTTAAGCTAAATCGTTTTGCAATGTTTCCTAAAATCACGAGAATTACAAAAATTGAAGACATCTGACGACTGTTTCTGATAATCTATTTAAAGGAATGGAATATTAAATGCTTTGTATCTTGAAATTAATTCACATATTGAAGAGATCTCATATGTATACGTTTAAGATTGAAGTTGACCACAATCAGCAATTACAATTTTCTTAGTCGTCTTTCCGCTTTGGGAACCGAAACCTTCTAACTTTTTCACAACATCCATACCCTCGATAACAGAACCAAAAACAACGTGCTTGTCGTCAAGCCAAGATGTCTTGACGGTGGTAATGAAAAATTGGGAGCCATTGGTGTCTGGACCAGCATTTGCCATGGAGAGAATTCCAGCACCAGTATGCTTCAGGATAAAGTTTTCATCCTCGAACTTGGTTCCATAGATAGATTTTCCACCAGTGCCATTATGATTGGTAAAGTCGCCACCTTGACACATGAAGTTGGGAATAACTCGATGGAAAGAGCTACCCTTGTAGCCAAACCCTCTTTCTCCAGTACACAGAGCACGGAAGTTTTCTGCAGTTTTGGGAACAACATCTGACCGTAGTTCAATGATAATACGTCCTACCGGCTGACCATCTGCTGCCATGTCAAAGAATACTCGTGGGAGACCCATTTTTGATTTAATGGATGTCACTCTGCAAACAAAAATATCAACTGTTACCCATTATTTAATTAACTTTAAGGGGTTAAGTTATATATATAATACAAATTATTTCACGTCTGTTTTTATGTTAAATCACAATAGCTCGAAATGTAAAAGAAAGGAAATATTACATAATTTTATACTCTTATGTTCTCATTATATTATCTGTTACACTGCTATTGATAATACTGTAGATAATTCTTGATATTTATTGATCCACAATTTATATGCAAATAGTAAATACAAAAAAGTACAGATTGATATGACATATTTACAATTTCTAAACAACTTCAGAAATATGTAATCGAATCATGAAAAAGATGGAAGAAAAATTGTAATCATACTGAATATCATACGATTCATTCCACAGTTGTAAATATGTACACATTATTACTAGGAATATTAAGCTGTATGAAACTAACGATTAATAGAATACAATCTAAATTGCCTTCTAAAAGTTTGCCTATTACTATTATATAAAATAACTAGTATAACGAGATTGCATGTTCACATTTTTACCTCATTACAGGAGCCATCTACAAATCTTTAAACTATTTTTTTGAGGATGTAGCTGATAATGAGGTTTACTTAAATTAATCAATTTTCCATACAATATTAGAAAATAAAAGATTTCTCGATCAAAACGTTCCATAACGTTCTACAAGATTCTCTCAAGTATCAAAAATTCATCAGTAATCAGGCCAAAGTCCGGATAAAATGAGTACAATCAATGAAATGGCGGATCCTACTCAAAGAAATAATCTAAAGTCAACTTGACGTATTGTAAAGATTGATTTTGTCCAAGGGTCAGACTAAAATACGAGATAGATGCTAGTATTTGTGTGGGATAACCACAGTCTCTGGCGACATGAGGTGTGTCCTTATTCGCAGTAGAAACCGGCGCGTCAACGGAAAAAAAGAAATGAGTAATGCTGCTCCGCCATTACTGACCCATTAGCCTTGAATATCTACTCTGGTTTCGAAAGATCTCAACCTTGTCAGTTTGTTGATTTATATGCAAACTTGAAAACTCAAGTTGATTCTGCATCGATACGCAAGGAAGTCAATGAAAAGTTTGAAGCCGGTATTTGGTATTTCTTACCTTACGACAAGTACGACGTACACTCACCGGTGGCTAATTGTAGAGTGATAGAACTGGAACTTCCTCTCGGATGTAATCCTACAGATTGTTGAGCAGTATTGTAGTAAAACCGGTAGGCAGGTGCGGTCGTAAAACTGATGAAAATTGCTCCGTTTTAGGTTTGGTAGGTTTCACTACTGTCATCTGCACTTGTGTTTATTTCCAACAGTAAACTGATTTTTTGAAATGTATCACCATGTAGATTCTCGCGGAATCTACTAAAGATTTTGTTGATTTTGAGCATTGTTAAACACTTAATATCTCCGTATGTACGATACATTAGCATATAAATTATTCTAAAGAAAACACGTAGTTATTAGTATAACAGATTTAATCTTTATTTACAATAGATTATCACGGTTTATTATCTATCAATGATAGTTTAGATAAGTTCAAATATTTTTTAAGATTTACCGCTCTATGTTGAAATGTGTTTCATGCTCTTCAACATATAATCATAATGGTGTTGATTTCCATTCACTTCTGCAACGTAATCTCTATTCATAATACCTTTTTTTCAAAGTTCTATACTTTCGGAGCATATATAAAGCTTCCAATTCCTTTATAACAAAGTTTCCGTGGGCTAGCATTTTCTCTATTTTTTTGGAATCACTTTCATTTTTATTTTTCATGAATGCTTTTTTCAAGATAGTCCGAAAATAGTCATAACCTTTTGGATATTCTTTCCCCAAATGTAAAAGCTGTGAACAATTCGAACATATTTATTTCAAATAGTCATATAAAAGATTATCTTAATTATAGATGGTAGAAGATTATATGTCTTGAATAATTGTCATTGAACAACATTGTAAACAATATTTGTAATTGTTATGTAAATTCAGAAAAAAATTATTTTTGACATTAATAAGTTATTTATACGTACCGTTTTGTATAATTCAATAACCTTAGCTTTCTGTGACATTATGGCAGTTGGGCCAGTATAAGATATGGTTGGATACTTCTTTTTAGAGTGACACGTAAATGAACCGAATCGTTATTTGTGTTCGATAGAAATATTACACTGAGTTTTCATGTAGCCTCTTTACAAGTGCTAACCATTGGCAGTAACGTTGAGTAACGTACTGCAGCTATACTGTAATGTAGCACATCGACAAAAATGGAATAATGACTGATATGTCATAGAAACTTAACGCATTTCTGGTACTTCAGAAAATCAGTGCAGATGAAGTGCAATAACAATGAAACTGGCTGTTTTATTTTTGGATGAAAATGGTTTCGCCGTTTTATTTCGGAACTCAAGCGACTAAAGAATATGAAATGGTGATGGCCGCGGGGATAAATTACATTACAACTTGGTAAGATAACATTTTTCTTTCATTCTTCACAGTCTTTCACTTTGTGATAAATATATATTTAATCTTGGTAGAGGGCATGTGGTGTTTAAGAAATTATAATATATTTTTTTCTATGAAACAAAAGACGGCATGTCTCGCTTATTTGTCACCGTTCATTTTTATCGCTACCCCGGCAGATTGTTTCCGCAATATGAGATTTTTGGGATTTATACTACAATGTTCTTTTTTTTCTATTGCGTAACTTTTGAATTACAGATATTGATAGATCCCTTTATACTTTAAACAATGATTGCATTCTTATTGTGTTTCACTTGCCTTTTGAAGTATTCGAATATGAATCATTATCATGCGATTTTTTAAACTTATACGATCTAAATATGTTATTTTTAAACTTGCATTTTTTATATTAAAAGCCAATTTTTTATCAAAATATAACGGAAGTATAAGTAATTCTAATCTATTATGAAATTGTAATTGGCATAATGCTCACAGAATAGTTTTATTACATTTAATCTTAATTGTAAAAAGAGTTGAAAGAATGGTTAAGATCTTTTATCTCATATAAATTTAATGTAAAAAAAGTATTATTTTTAATAAATATTAAAATGTTTCTTGTTTTACATGTTACTTCAATATATATGCCATCGTACCAAGTAAAAATTGAAATTGTCAAATGTAATATTATTCTAATTTTCCATATAAGATTTACTGAAATTTTATGATAGTTTGTTGCTTGGTCCTGTATCAAACCTAGAATATGTTCAATATTTTTATTTATCCAGTTTTATTCTTTGCCTGCATGCTGTTTTATGTTTGCTGTTTATGAAAGTTGTATTAGGATCTGAGCATTGACCATTCACATTAAACATGGAAGAGGATGATGATGAAGTGTCATTGACGCAGCGTCGTGGACATAGTATCTCTCAACCAAGCATTTATCGGTCAACACAAGAGAGCTTACATCGATGCTCACAGCAAACATCCTACCAAAGTATTCATGACACACTTTACGATGATACCATAAGTATGGCCAGCTTGAACAGCACTGCTTCTGCCAAAAGTGCTCCCACTGCTAACAGTACAGAATCATTGACTCTTCATGATGGTAATCGTACAATCATTGAAGGTAGTTGTGAAGAATTAGGACCTGATGTAACTGGGCGAGGATCAAGAATGGTGAGAATAAATTTCTTAGAAACCTGTAATTTTGTAGCTTAAAAGTTTCTTGGTAGCAAAAAGTTTGAATGAAAACGTCATATATTCATTATTGCAAAAAGAAAGTTCATTACTAAACCTATGTATCTTAGAATATGTTCAGTTTGAATATTACTATTGTTTGTATAATGATGTAACAGATACTGTGATATGTAGGACATCACGTATCATTTCTCAGTCGCTTTACGTAATTACTTAAGATTCAATTAGCATACTCTAGAATTGTCAAAATATGTGTTAATACAAACTTTAACTAGTATGAGTCATTTATTAAAATCTTTTCAAGCAAAATGACAGACTATGCATATAATATTTTTCTATGGATTCCTAGAAAGTGTTTATTTCGTTAAAAATGGTTTATCTTCCACAGAATTCTCATTATGGAGCAGCATCCAGTTTATATTTTCGTGATGAAATTCGGTCCATTGATTTTGTTCTCGTTTGGGATGAGCATGATGCCGAAGCTTTGACATACAGAAGTATAGAATTCCGAAGAGTACGCCCTATTATTCACATTTTATACAGTAAATCAAAGGAATTATTCACTACAAATATATAATACATAACTTTGCAGGTGTTTGAAAAAAATTTGGAGAAGGAGGGCTTAGAATTAGAATATGAACGTCCAGAACCCAGCGGTTTGCGTTTCATCAAAATTCATACACCACTTGAAGTTCTGCGTCGTTATTCTGAAATATTAAAACTGCGTATGCCGATGAAAGAAATACCGAGGCTCAGGATGCAACAAAATCAAAGTAATCTTATATTGAAGGAAGTGAACTCTTTGTTTCGTAGAATCATGAGAAAGTATTATGTTGACACAACTATATTTCCAACGATGAAGCATCGATTTACGGCTGTCTATAGCCGTGACAAAGAATATTTATTTGATCTCGATATGCCAGAATTTTTCTCATCGGCGACTCGATCAAGAATTGTACAATTTATTCTTGATAGGACAAGATTTACTGATGATAAGGAAGATGATTTTGCATTTGGTATTGATCGATTAATTACTGAACGAGCATATGTAGCGGCGTATCCACTTCATGATGTAAGGACCTTGCACCATACATTAATTGCGCGTATGTTATTCACAATAATATGCTGTTATTGAGATCCACCATCTTTATTGGGAATCATTCCTTTTCAGGGTAATCTTCGTACTCCAGATTCAATGCGGTACCTTTTATATACAGAATGGGCTAGTGTCAACAAATGCTTCCATTACCAACCCTTGGATTATATCAAGGAATATTTTGGAGTAAAGATAGGCCTTTACTTTGCTTGGCTTGGATTTTATACACATATGTTAGTTCCTGCTAGCATAGTTGGACTTCTTTGCTTTATATATAGCTGCCTTACTTTATACTCCAACAAACCCAGCGAAGATATTTGCAATGGGAATAAATCGATTGAAATGTGTCCACTGTGTGATCATTTTTGTGGATATTGGAATCTTAAAGAAACTTGTCTTCATGCTAGAGTGACTTACTTATTTGATAATCCATCTACTGTGTTTTTCTCCATATTTATGTCAATCTGGGGTAAGTGTACAAGGCTGAACAGTATACTGATATATGCATGTAACCGAATGAATTACTATTAAAGATTGTTATGGAAGTTATATTAATATTTTTATTTTCAGCTACATTGTTTTTAGAGTTATGGAAAAGTTATTCTGCTGAAATAACGCATCGTTGGGATTTAACTGGTTTGGATGCACAGGAGGAACATCCCAGGCCGCAGTACTTAGCTCGATTGGCACATGTTAAGAAAAAATCAGTTAATGTCGTTACAAACACAGTAGAGCCTCATGTTCCATTTTGGAAAATGCGTTTGCCGGCAACTATTCTTAGCTTTTCTGTTGTTTTGTTATTGGTGAGATACATTAACTTAACGATTTGCAAATCAGAAAGAAGTAAAAGATTTAAACTGTTTTTTCTCTTATTAACAAATAGATTGTCGTAGCAATGGCGGCTGTGTTAGGTGTTGTTTTGTACAGGATGTCTATCCTGACGGCACTTAGTTTCTACGGAAATCCTATGATAACAAGTAATGCGATACTTTTTACTACCGCAACAGCCGCTTGTATCAATTTATGCTGTATCGTGGTATTTAATTTAATTTACGTGCGTTTAGCAGAATATTTAACCGAGGTAATATTTTCAACTTAATTGTAATTATTTTTTTTTAAATAATTTGTTTCATTTCTATTTTATTATTTTGCAGATTGAACTTTTACGTACTCAAACAGAGTTTGACGATAGTTTGACATTAAAAATATATTTATTACAATTCGTAAACTACTATGCGTCAATATTTTATATAGCATTTTTTAAAGGAAAGTTTATTGGATATCCCGGAAAGTACATTAGATTCTTTGAATTTCGCCAAGAGGAATGTGGTCCTGGTGGATGCTTAATGGAGTTGTGCATTCAATTAAGCATAATTATGACTGGCAAACAAGTGATGAATACTATTTCCGAAATGCTTTTTCCACTGTTTTTCAAGTGGTTGAATACAATAAAGGTGCATGTTGGCACAAGTAAGACTAAAAATAGCGATACCAAAGAACACTCTAGTTCTAGAATGTATCTTCAGTGGGTTAGAGATTATAAACTGGTACAGTGGGGTCCTAGAAGCTTATTTCCGGAATACTTAGAAATGAGTAAGTTATTATTAATATCATTCATTTCAAATTTACCTCTACTAAATTCGATTTCAATTAATACTACTTTATTTCGCCATAGTATTACAATACGGATTTGTGACCATCTTCGTAGCTGCCTTTCCCCTGGCCCCTTTTTTTGCGTTATTAAATAATATTTTGGAGATGCGATTAGATGCCAAAAAATTATTAACTATGTATAGAAGGCCTGTTGGACAACGAGTTAGGGATATAGGAATATGGTATAGAATTCTCGATTCAATTTCGAAATTGTCTGTAATAACTAATGTAAGTATTCCTAATACAATCAAATTTTCAGCTCATCAGTGATTTATATTAATCGATTTTATTAACTATTTTAGGCTTTCATCATTGCTTTTACCTCTAATTTCATTCCACGTTTAGTTTATTTGATGACAAAATCAGACAATTACTCTCTGGAAGGATTTCTGGAGCACTCTCTTTCTAAATTTAATACAAGCGATTTAAAAAACGATACTCGACCACCAATTATGGCTGGTACCAAATTAATTGAGATATGTCGATATCCAGATTATAGAGAACCACCTGACTCACCGAACAAATATAATCATACGATTATGCATTGGCATGTTTTAGCTGCACGATTAGCTTTTGTTGTTGTATTTGAGGTAGGTATAATGCAACTTTATCATTTACCAATGACATAACCATATAAAATTAAATACATGATCTGGTATTGTTATTTGCAGAATATTGTTGCTTTGATTAAGATTTTGTTACGATGGTGCATTCCTGATATGTGTTCGAAACTTCGTGATCAGATACGACGGGAAGCATATATCACTAACGAAATTATTATACAGCAAGAAGCCATGCGTGCCGGCAGATGTTCGGATGAGAATACAGAAGCAAATACAATGGAAAATTCAAATCAGGAAAATACACAACGATGGAATCAAATTCTACGGAACTCTTTATCGAATTCTGAGTTTGATTTAGAGGTGCACGGAACTCCTGTATCTCCGCCTCTTGTACCGCCTAGAACGGGTCCTGCGGCACTCTAAGGCTTTTTTATAAATTTACAAATTATGATTAAAATAGGTGCTACAAATAATGCGCAAATCATATTAAGCTTTTTAATGAATGCTATTCTAAAGATGAAAGAATAATCAGTCTATAATATCTTGGATCTTCCTAATTATATGTAATATAATTTATTTTTTAAATGATCCGTAAAGCAAGCAGTAACACGCAGATATTGAAAGTAGTTTATGGAGAGATTTTTCATTGATATTTATAAAAACTAATCAAGTCTATACTATATGAAACTTCAGAGTTTTCTGAAAATCAATAGTGTTTGTATATGCTAGTCAAAAAATGAATTAGCTAAACATCATATCGCCTGATTAAGATCAGAAGCTCGTATTTTCTGTATATAAGCACATAAGATACGCCCCCCCCTGATTTTGGTCACGCAATATCAGTTCGTAAAGTTACGAATGGTTACATGCCTCGAATAATATACTTTTTACACTATGAATCATATTTTTATTTGTTATATTTCAGTAATTGTTGCCAATGGCATATTCTTAATTGCTCAGATTACATGGATTGCGAATTGTTCAAGAGTAATTGCGTACTTAGTTCTAAAGTGAGATCACGTGGGTTTAATAATTGTGTACTTTATATAGCGTGAAAACTTAATTTCATTTATCGTTTATTTAATTGTTACCATTGTGTGGTTTAAACTGACAGTAAATAACATGTTATCGAATGAATCTTATTTCATGGTGCTTAGATAAAGATCTATGTGCTGAAAATTACAAGCATATATATCAAACAGATCTCTATATTTTTTATTTTCTGTACTGGATAGTCAAACAAGACAATTAATTATATTTAATATATATGACCGAATTATTAAAAGGACTCTGATATTTATATCAGTTCTTAAAATTGAACACTCAATCTACTGAATATATTAAGAGAAACTTATAAACTATTTTATAATATCGTTAAATTTTATATAGTAGGCAGATATTAATATAATGGTATACGTGATTTTAATTCAAATATATAAATTTGCGATCTAATATATATATATATATTTCTATGCTTCTTTCTTTCTATATTTATTACTTCTTTACGTCCTTATTTTTGTATGTACTTTTATACTCCTATTCATAGCTTCTTTCTGTCTATCTTTCACTCTGTCCCCCCTCATTTTCCATTGTGCTTGTCTTAATTTTCTTTTTTGTCGGATTGAGCATATTTATTCGAGTAGTAATTTATTTTCTGTTTAAATGAACTCGAGCCATATCCACGTTTTTGATTGGTCGAATGTATATAGATATATTATTCGTAAAGATTCGTGTGCTCCGCGAGACCCACGAGAGGCTTGTACACACATTTTAATACTGGCTATTAGCTATAAAAGTTTCGATTTATGATTTTAATTCTTTTGATCTCTCATTGTGAGGCCAATCGTAATTATTTTCGGGATGCATGGCAAATGACGGATACGAATCACACCTGCAATTGGTAATTGATAAATAAGAAGTTTCCAAGATGTAATCTTCTATTCCGCAATTATAAAAATGTTTTTGTAAAAAATATACAGTAATGAACCACACCAACCTAGCACATAGTATAATAGTTACACTAAAAAATAAATGTATAATATAAGAATGCGTCAAATATGTAATAAATAATATTTCAATGACTGCTACACTATACCGATTGTAAACACGACCGATGCCGAACATTGTCGACAATTTCCGAAGGCAGCGCTCAGCGGCCAGTGTCAGCGATGGGGGGGGAGACTGCCTAGTATACAGGGAATGCATCGGTTCGGAGTTTTCATTCTTTCAGACCGGTTCCCCTGGTCGTGTACGGCCTTACCTCGCTTGTTTGCATAACATCGTAGGTCTCGCGGAGCACATGAATCTCACGCGTAGTATATCTATATATATTCGGCCAATCAAAAATACGGGTATGGTTCGTCGGACCTCCGCTCAGGTGGCGCGTCGACGCCAAAATACTAGTGGTATCAAGAAAATCAGTCTATTGGCAATCTCCCTATTCATCTCTGCTTGTACATCCTGAATAATTTTTTCAAGCGCCATCGAAGCATTCGGAGGCTTACAGTGCTGACTTCCCATATTTGGAAACGCGGTTATTTTCAAATAATCGAAAAATAAATTATCTCAACGGTTTTTTAAAAACATAGCTATAAGTGCTTAAAAAATTATGAAATAATTAAGGAGATAATCATAATTCTATTTTTACTCCTTTGAAACGTCGCTATGAATGGTTCGAAGGATTGCTAGGAATATTTAAATTCAATTTCCATATTTCTTATGTAACTCAACTGAACGTAACCGTGAAAGACATGTTCGATGTTTCTTGGATATTCAGGATTCTGATTCTTAATTTTCTTCTTGGGAAATTTAAGATTTGTACTTCACTCAAATAACCAGAATGCACAGATAGCAGCATGCAAAATCAGGTGTTCAAATTATAAAATAAAAATGCTATGTTACAATAGATGTACTAATTTATAAAGAATATAGTTTTCAATACTTGGATTTCATTTTTTTTTAAATTATCACAGACAGATAATTTTTTTAAACTGAAGCAGCACATCTAAAGCCGAGATTTCCTGCTGAACTGTCTGGTGTGTTTTGGCTACGTGCTGCACATCTGTATCTATAGCAATAAGTTTCATGACAGAGATAAGAACCTCCTTTTTTTACTTTTTCAGTTCCACTTGGTGGTCCCACCTAAAAAAGGAATAGTATGATTTATAGACTTTGATAAAAGATACATCCATACAGTGATTTACAATTACATCTATTACAAATATTTTATGATAAAAAATTTATTTTCATTTGAAACATTGTCTTTAGAGGGAAAAAATGCGGACTTATAGTTAAAAATTTGTCATATACATACAGGATCTATTTGAATTTCATCTGAATGTTCTGTTATCCACCAATCTGATGTCCATTCCCATACATTTCCAACAATATTGTAGACATCATATCCATTTGGTGGAAAATCTGTTACTGGACTCGTTCCATGGTATCCATCTTCTCCTGTGTTATTAATTGGAAATTGTCCTTGCCAAATATTTACCCTGGAAATTACAATTGTTATAGACTATTTTTAAATATTACAAACTATATATAACAACATACTATTAAATACATTCGTTATATATATTAAATTTATTCATGTCTTTCAGCTTGTCATTTCTGTATAATACCTGTGCTGATTATTAGGTGTCAATTTGTTTCCCCAAGGAAAGAGTCTGTCGGACAGACCACCCCTGCATGTCACTTCGTATTCAGCTTCTGTTGGTAATCTTTTGCCCAACCAATTACAATAGGCTGTTGCATCATTCCATGAAACGTGTATGACTGGATGGTCCATTCTGCCTGCAAAATATCCTTAATCTTTAATACTCAATGAATATCTCATTATGGTGAACAATAATAGAAAGAAAACAACAATATATTTGATCTGTAAATCCAAATTTACAAAATCAATATTAGTGTAAAAGTTTTTGTTACATATTAACTATGCTTCTTGAATTTAATCATACAATCAATACACAAAATAAGTTGGCTGTATAAAGAATTTTTACCAGAGATGCTTGAACTCGGCCCCTCTGGATGACGCCAGGAAGCATGTTTCACTGGCAACCACCATGGAGCCTGTGCAACTGCTTCCTTTATATCAGCTTTAGTCTCTTCACTTAATAGTCCTTCAAAAACAAAGGAATCTCCAAATTTTTCAGCTTCAGTTTCATAACCAGTAGAACTTACAAAAGTAGCAAAATCTTGATTACTAACTTCATACTTGTCAATAAAGAAACTTTTTAAAACTACTGTTCTTTTAGGTCCCTCGCCATCAGCTATAAATATTGGCTTGTTTGTTCCTATTGAGTAGGAACCAGATTCTATTAAAACCATATTATCCCGAGAATTACCAGGAACCTGCTCTAATTTACTTGAAGAACACGTTTGACTATCATCAGTAGAACAATATTCATTCTTTTCATCATTGCCACTCTGCCTATTTAAATTTTTTCCACAAGCACATTGTTTTTCACTGTGTTCCCCAAAAGAGAAAGAACAGCCAATGATTATTAAAAAAATAAATGAATGTCTATTAGTAAAGCAGTTGAACAGATCCATGATGAAGCTTGAGAACTTTTACACTGAGTAACATAAATGAGCATACGTGTCACCTTATTATATTTATAATGATGTGTTTTCGAGTAATTGGCCAATGGTACAAAATGTAAGTGGCAGGTTTAATATTTAAACAAGTACGTACTTATGTTGTAACAATTAACTACGCTTCCATCTACGGGATTTAGAAAGGATTAACCAATCATGTGCAACACTTGAGAAAAATTCACAAACGTGATTGGTTAATCCTACATAAATTCTGACGTTGGAACCGTAGTCATTATTGCGCAACAATATACCATAAAAAAGTGGGAAAACGAATAGCAAAATCCTTCCGCCAATCCTAGAGTTTGTCTTTTTCAAAATTCTGTAACTGATTGGTGGATGGCAATTTATTTTTTTCATTTTCATCCTATTTGAAGAGTATGATTGTCAGCTGAAAAAACAATATTCGTTTGTAATTGACAATTATTTAAATGTTTATATATCGAAACGACAAGCATTCGTTTTAATTTTGTTTAGCAACTGCTTCCACAGTATTCCATTTTTTGAAAACATTTGGAAATTGACACTAGACATAGATTACTAGGGAATGTCTGTCAGTGTCTATTTATCAATAATGCACTCTAAGTAAGTTATCACTTTATATTTTTGTAATATTTTTGATTCTATTCTGTAACTAGAGATTTAATTGAAAAAATTTGAGATATATAAAGTTCTAGAGATGAAAAATTCATTTTTTTTTAATCAGAAAATGTTTCAATTTTGATAAATATTAACGGTATTTGGATGATGTGGAAAATGAACAAAATAGAATAGGTCTTACTGAATATTCAAAATTTGCATTATCTAGATCCAATGACAACGGCTGATATATATATATATAATACTTTACTATTATCCATTCAGTAAAGTAAACGTACTCTAACGCTACTGGCAGTGAATTGAGCATGCCACGCGCACAAGTGATCGTCAACCACGAGCAGACACACCGAGACACGCGTTGCTGACAGAGTAACGTTATTCTGTTGATCCTAACCTCAATATTAAGCATATGTCAACGTAGCCGCTTTATGAATTAGCAATTATTTAACAATGGTTCATAAAGGCACAAAAACTAAACTTATTATTTGCGCAACTGGTATTTTTATTTGTTACTTTTATTTTGGAGTCCTCCAAGAGAAGATTACTAGAGGCAGTTATGGAGAGGATGGAAATAAGGAGAAGTTTACCTACGCGTTCGCATTGGTTTTCGTGCAGTGTCTTGTTAATTATGTTTTTGCTAAAATAATATTGCTGACAGTGATGAAACAAGGTGAAGACAACACTCGGACAATCTATTATGCCACTTCTTCGCTAACATATTTACTTGCTATGGTGTGTAGTATTATGGCATTACAATTTGTAAGCTATCCCACGCAGGTGGTAGGTAAAGCTGGCAAACCAATTCCTGTAATGATTCTTGGAGTACTACTTGGAAAGAAGGTATCTTTATATCTTATACATAACGATATATAAAAAATGTAGTTTATTTTGCAGAATATAATATCAAACATTGAATGTTTTTATAAGAACTTTAATTATCTGGTAGAAACTGTTTCTATATTTGTGAACAATTTTTTTTTGTTATGAGAATAGTATAACTTGAATTAAAAAATATATAGATACACAGATAAAACTGATTTTATGAAAATAAGGTTAAACTTGTAAGTTTATGTATCACACTCTTGACACTCTTTGTTTTATTGCAGGTGTATCCAATGAGGAAATATGTATTTGTGTTTCTAATTGTTATTGGAGTAGCTTTGTTTATGTATAAAGATCACAAAGCAAATACAGTACAAGCTGATACGCAAATGGGTTTTGGAGAACTTTTATTGTTTTTGTCACTAACAATGGATGGGTTAACTGGTGCAGTGCAAGAAAGAATGAGGGCTGAACATAAATCTCAATCTGGACATATGATGCTAAATATGAATTTTTGGTCATTCATATTCAGCGGCACAGTGATCCTCATATCTGGAGAACTACTTGAATTCATTAGATTTTTACAAAGACATCCAAATGCCGTTTGGCATGTGATATCATTCTCTGCAGCTGGAGCTCTTGGACAATTTTTTATATTTTTAACTGTTGCAGAGTTTGGTCCTTTACCATGTTCTGTGATGACCACCACTAGGAAGTTTTTCACAGTTCTTGGATCTGTTTTGCTATTTGGTAATAATTTATTACCAAGACAATGGTTAGCAACTGTTATTGTATTTTCTGGGCTATTTTTGGATGCCATGTATGGCAAAACGAAAATAGTTAAAAAAGAGATAATGAAGTAAATGAAAAAAACATTCTGTTTATGTATCTACTCATTGCTCATTATTTATACACGTGTATTTATAAAAGTGCGAGTTACTGTTAAATTAGTAACTAAAAAAGTGACATTATAAGTATATATGCAACATTTAAATTCATTTCCATTTTCTAAATGCATGCAATGGGACAAGTCTTATGTAAATAAACTAATTAGTAGGCATATATAGAAAATGGTAAACTTCCAATGATAAATGTACAAGAAACAAATGACGCTGCATTAGAAACAATTTAATTCGTAATACAGTTTGTAATAGGTGAAAATTAATTAAATTTGTAATATATAAATAATGAAAACTATATTTGTGTCAATTTATTTCACATTTCGGTGTGCTTTCTACGTAGAGCTTGAACATTCACATTGGGATTGTCATCGACCCGAGTTGTCCAAGGAAAGTGAATATGTATGGTATAACATAAGAAAAATGATCAGGACTAATAGATTTACTTTGAGATATGATCGGCTGTTTCATTATACGGTCGCTTCTTATACATTCACCGTTGCAAAAATATTAATTTCGCGGATGTGAAGTTGTCAAACACGAAGTGTTTAACATTTGCAAGTACTACGATCTACAAGCTCGTGATTCTCCCGATAAATTACAAGCCGACTGTAACAGGCTATCCAGTCATTTCGATAGACACATATGACAAGAAGTTTTTGGATTTTGTGCACGTATCGTTTTAAAACCAGAAGTGCTAAATATTTGCAAATGTTCCTGTATCATTCACATTCGGAACTTGATATCCTTTATAAATTTTATCCCGATTGGTTTAATTTTTGTCCACAACATTTTTCGTGCATTCGGCTGTGTTAAAAAATGGATTTATTTTTCTTTCTCTTGTCGATAATTACTCGTAATTTATATACCTGACCCTGAACCAGCCTAAAACTCTTGTTTTGAAGTATCGAATTATAAAATGCAAAGTCTTATCGGTAACGTGTTATTCTTCTGACAAATATGTACACTGTTACACGAGAAGGTTGCTGTTCCGAAATTATATAGTATTCAAACAAAATATGATGATCCAATGCCAGACAGTCATATGCAATTAAGGGAGAATGGAACAGGCTGTTTGATTGGAAACCTTGCACCCAAAAATCTTGTAAGTGGCTATACAAGAACAATTCCCAGTGATATGACGTTGATAGATGTGAAACCCTGTGCAGCAGGGCGATAAATGTTGGTTAGGGAAGGGCAAATGCATTGTTAGGTCGCCATGACAGATCCGTAGGCTGTCTCTTTCAAAATTCAGTTATATCTTATGTATTTCTTCCAGACGCCAAGGTAACTTGACACATTACAATATATACATACGTAGTACATACAAATATGATTGCAAAATATTTTACTTAATTGAAACTCTGATTTCGTTTATAAAAACTTACTTCAAAATTCATTCTTAATGACGACTTACTTTGTACTTGCAGTACTATTTGTACGTAAGCTATGATAAATTCCGATATAAATTATGTGCGGACGATCAGTCATCTTAAGTGCAAGATAAAATTTACAATGTCCTTTCGTTATCGTCTTACGCTCTAATCCGAAAATAGCCTGAGTACGACTAACGAACTTTCACAAACGCACCCAGCACACACAATATTACATTTGACGCACACGTTAGTTACTATATCACCCTCATTTATATGACGTCAATGTACCAGTTGACGTTATATAAAAGGAGAGTGATATTATAACTAATGTCTGTGTCACATGTATTATTGTGTTTGCTGGGCAGTTTCACCATTGGCCCAATTATTTGCTATTTGGTTGCTGCGGAACAGACACCGTTATGGTATAATAACATAACAACATATAACGCCTCATTTGACACGCGTATTACAAATAACTTAATAGAACATAAAAGACAATACTGAGGATAATATAGAGTTCAAACGACAATATTCCAGAAAAATGCAAATTCCAGAAAAATAGATGACAGCATTTTTAAAAATTACGTAATTAATTTATCTCTTCAACTTTATGTCTAAGTTTAGAATCAAAATATACAATTTTTTCGTTAAACTGTTAACTGCGCTTTAATCTATATGATTCATTCCTTTTGATCATCGTAAAGTTCTGACTATATATTCTTTGTAGGTTTTATGTCTCGAATGAAAAACAGTTTGATTGCAGGTAATAGTAGAGTATGAATTATAAGATTGTCTTGTAGACGTAACAGAGTGAGCTATCTACTGTTTAACTATATTATGACAATTATTCGTTATTAGTTCCACTATCAGTATCTAATATATAGATGCGGACGAGACTGTCTTCAACTCACTCTTTCTATACGTCTGAGCAACGTTACTTACTAATCACATTCAAGATCTTGCACTGGGAAAATGTTGCTGTACGTTTTTTGCGCATTTTTTTTTCTCAGTTTTGGCAAATTGCACGTAAGTTTATTAAAATGTTGTATTATCGTGTTCATAGACAATTTTCACATTTTTCACGCCCAAATTCACAATCTATTACAAACAATAATTTACTAATGATTTTATTGCTGGTCAATTGGAAAAGTAAAATGCAAAAAGGTTTACAAAGCGCAGTAAATACAAAGTAGTTTTTACATATGAGCAGTGATAGAGTTTCTGAATTACGAATATAACAGTTATATACATGAAACGTTTTATAATTGTTATATATATAATTACATTGCTGTAATTGTAACATATAACCATTATTTTGTGTTTGTTGGGTATATTTAGTTCCATTATTTTAAAGTTCGACAGGAATGGTGTCAAAAAT
The DNA here is from genome assembly GCA_030142615.1 of Syrista parreyssii. Classification (NCBI taxonomy): domain Eukaryota; kingdom Metazoa; phylum Arthropoda; class Insecta; order Hymenoptera; family Cephidae; genus Syrista; species Syrista parreyssii. The sequence goes on along the minus strand of JARQTG010000135.1, from coordinate 670,054 downwards.
ATACACAGAAAAATATGTCGTAATGAAAGACTTGGAAAGAATCGCAGTTGTAACGTTATGTAAATTTTGACAGAATTGTTGTCATTGGTGCTAAAATTTTTTTCTTTAAATAGTGTCCATTGCTGTGATCATTGCAACACATATTTCTGCGTCTGTAGTGCACGAAAAGAAATAGTTTTTAAAATCTTATCGAACTTCGTAATATCCATGCTTTTTATTTCTAGGCAATTTCCGATGAAATGATGGAAATGGCCAAAATGCTGCATGATTCATGCGTGAGTGAAACTGGCGTTGACGAAGTTAAGTTACCATGATGTAACAGACTTTTACTGTTGATTGTAATTATTATTTAATATTATTGGAAATACTTTTATGAGTTACATTTTATCATTTTTTAGGTTTAATCGACAAATGTCGCGATGGAGTATTTACAGATGATGGTAAATTGAAGGTAAAATTTTTTTAAAGTTCATATATAATACTAAATATTTAACTATTTGTTTAATCGTGGAAATACGTGATACGTTGATTGTACATCGTTTTGAAAAAATCTTATAAACTATTAGTAAGCAAATTACTGATATGTCGTATAGAATCTTACGATGCTAAACCAAAATCAATTAATTCATTATTGTTATCATCTTACAGTGCTACATAAAGTGCATCATGGATCAAGTATCAGGAGTAAGTAATCAAGCGAAATTTTGACAAAGCAACTGTAGTAACAAAATATTTTATTTATGTCAGTTAATCAAAGTCAATTGACAATTTTGCCTGCATTGATGATAATTTAAAATCCTTTGCACGCTATATATTCTATATACTGTATAAGAATGTACCTTTTGTTTTATTATAAATAATACAAATTATTTTCTATTTTATGGATATAGTTGGTACCAGACCAAATATACACTAATCATTTCTAATATTTGATAATCCCGACAGATGACTGACGATGGAGAAATTGACGAAGAAACTATAATCAGTATGATACCTGAGGAGTTTCAAGACATTGCAGCTCCAACAATTCGAAAATGTGGAACAGTCAGTAAGTATTAAAACTTGTAATCGACTCATCAAATCAGTAGAAAAGATTTATAGGGTTGACGTAACAGTATATCGACATTGATTCGAATGACATTAGTGTTAAGTATTTAACAATTCGAAAATGTGGAACAGTCGGTAAGTATTAAAACTTGTAATCCACTCATCAAATCAGTAGAAAAGATTTATAGGGTTGACATGACTCTATATATCGACATTGATTCGAATGAAACTATTGTTAAATATTTAACACAGAAGAATAATATTTTTCTAAATCCCAAGTAGCAATGTACGAAAAACGTCATTACCGTGCAATATAATGCATGCGTTCTCATGTGCTATATTATTGGAGCTTTAATGCTGATTATCTCGAATTTTTTATAAGCGAATTAAAAAATGCAAAAATGTATAGTCCTTAAAATTTGCCAAGGAATGCAACGTTACTACTATATAGGGATTTTAGTAGAAGTACTAATGTTATCTATTTTAATGACTATACATTTATGTATCCACAAAAAATGCTTATCAATGCTCACGCAGACGTTCCAAATTACGTGTGATCGTTATACTAGAAATTGAATGGATTTTTAATGTATAATAAAAAGTGTCGATAAATCTAATAAATGTATATTTGCATTTTCAGAGGGATCGGACCACTGCGATACCGCTTTTAAAACTCATAATTGTTATTACAATGAAGATCCAGAAGTAAGTTAATAATGATGCAAATAATTATTTTGCAACTAATTATATTTGGTTTTATTGTTATTTCTAGCATTACATATTGGTATAATGATATGACAATTGACGTTACGTCACAGGCAGCAAGAGGCTGCCGCATTCATATGTAATCGATTTGTTTGGCTTGTATTAGGTTAATTTATCATGATAGTAATAAAATGTTTTACGTCAATTATAAGTAGATAATTAATGAGTTATGATTAAGCAAATTACTTTTCTCAGAGTCAATGTAACGTCATTAACGATTTTATAAGAAAATCCTGGAACGAAAGTATATTCTAATACTGGTATTGTGTTTGGATTATATTATATCCTACAATTTATTTAAATATAAATTAATAATTATAATCTAATCAATTCCCACTTGTATTGTCATTATTGACTTTCACTTAATAGTTTCTGATAAATTATCAACATAAAGAGTTCAGTCCATATATGTATACCTTTACAATATATTGTGTATATAATATATACCTCTAGTCTAGCTAACGTCCACATTATACCTTGTCAAATCTATCATACAAACTTCTACGAGATCTCCTAGTGCAGATTAAATGTTTAATTAAATTTGTTATGTATGACAACACATGTATACTTTTTAAGCCGTTATTCTTGAAAAAGGAACTTTTTTCGAATTCAACTTCGACTTATCCGGATTTTCTGCCGTACGAAGAAGATGCAAGAACATATTTATTTAATTTCGAATAAAAACGAATAATGAGATTAAAATTACTTCGTATACGCGTGCCACGTGTCTGTGGTGGAATTGACATAACAGTAGCGTTAACATCTATACAGTTGCAGTCGAAATGACGTATATTGATTTTCGAATCTTCGGTAATAATATATTGATATAATCTCAATTTCAAGTATTAACGTCATGAAATATATTAAAAATTGCGATATCTATAATCGCATCTGATACGTACCATAATTCTGGTCTAATCTCCATTTTATCATAAGTAGTAACCCAGACAGTACGTAACTCCAAAAGACGTTTTTACATTGTCTAAAGAACTTCCATCGCGTTAAATATCTTTAAAAAAAAACTTTTGAACACGCATTGCCTTAGACGTTGTGGCCTTGGTTATGGTCGTATTTTAAAAATCCGAGAAAATAAGCGTACCTCAGATACCGTGGTTGCTAAAAGTTTAATAAATAATTAATCGATATATGATATCACTAGAATTTATATCTACTGTCGTAACAGTACCTACACATAATTTATTGAAATAAAATACAGGTGAAACGTATCATGATTTATCGATTCCAAAGCAGTAGTAATTCCCTTGGACAAATTTATCTGTCTATGTAAAAAATGAAAATCACATCCAACAATTATCTAGTTATCTGTATATATTGTTGATGCTATACTCCATGTAGAGAGAGATAAGCATATACAGCCATAGGAGGGAGATAATCAGACATATTAATCATAAAGGCTAAGGCCTGCGCCTGCCTAAGAGGCAGTTCAGCGTGACTTCTCAGGAAGTCACATAGCTTCGTTTTTCCTACCATAAACAATCGATCCTAATAATAGTAATCATTAAATAGTTCGCCTTGCTTATCTGTGATACGGTGCAATTGAACATGCCGACCGATGGAACAATGCTCCAATTTTACAAGTTATGCGTCATATGCATAATTACTTTTCCATTGTTTATTGGCGCAGCTAACATACAAAAAAGTCATGGTATGTATTTTCATAAGTTTTTTACATCGAAATATTATTTCGTAACATCGATCCTTTAAAAAGTTGAAAGATTAATGTCAGCTTTTAATAAAATGCAAATCGTTCAACTGTTATCCACATAGATTACACCTCGGACTTTGATTAATAAGAAAATTAACGCTTTTCGGTAAAACCATTATTTTCAACAAAATCATCAGTAAACGACGTTGCCGAGGAGGGCTAAGTATATAAGTCACGAATTTAAAGAGTCGAATATTGTATACCTGAAAAAAATGTTTCATAGGTATTCGCGTATTCGTATCTTGGCAAAGATACAGCATACTGAACATAATAATTCGATGAATTTTATAAACAATTTAATAGTTATATAACGAATCAATGTATTATACCATACTATTTCAAACTGGGTATGCTGTAATGTTTATTAGTCTAATAATTTGACAGTTGTTCAACAATTGGCAATTAAATTGTAAATAAATAATAATTGTGTAACTAAAAGTGTGAGCTTATAATCAATAATACATTTACAATGGTTTTCAGATATTTCCCGAAGATCATTGCGACATGTGGAAACGGACTCCTACAGCGGGTCAGGGACAGACGAATCATTCAACAACTCTGTAATAGTACGTCTGCTCAGCAGAGAATCGATTGAAGAGAACTGTACATCTCGTTCCATAAATGAATTTCCAAATGATTTATTTACGAAAACTCAAAGGCAACATGGAGCATTATTGCTCCACACACTTTTTGCTATATACTGTTTCACTCTTACCGCGTTTGTATGCAACGATTATTTATTACCCGCAATGGACTGCATCTGTACGGACCTGAAAATTAGCTCGGACGTAGCAGGTGCAACTTTCTTGGCAACGGCTAGTTGCTTCCCTGAGCTTTTCGTCAACGTCATTGGCACCTTTTTGACACAATCTGATCTTGGAGTCGGTACAGTCGTTGGCAGTGCCGTTTTCAACATTTTCGCGATTCCCGCCTGCGGAGCTTTATCTACTGTACAGGTATTTTCATATTACATATATTCTTAGTCACATTCGTTGCAAGATTGCAGTGACAATGAGAGATAAGTTGGTATCAAAGTAGGCATCTGTAGATAATCAGGTTCACCATTGACCTATGTGGTTTTTTTTCATACACGAATTTGACAGTTTTCATAGATCTTGGTTCACTTTTTTTTGCAAAATATTATGGTCGTTATCAATGCGCTGATTACATAACTGTAGTTACAATTGATATCAAATCTGCTGCATTTAACCAAGTTTTAATCATGTTGTCGACAGTACGCTCGCTAGGTGGCAAGTAGTCGAACAATTAACCCGCAGCTAAAGTGTATCTTTCAAATGTATATAGCAAAGGAATACTTTTAGGCAACACACTTTACCAATAGTGTGCTAACTTGCGTGCAACTTCGTAATGAAAATTGTGTACCTCAAGTGGGGTTATGTAAATGATATTGGCAATTTTTCTCTGGTGCGATATCATTTTGATAATTTTTTTGAGAAATAACAATTTTACATTTCTGCAAGTGTTTAATTCTTAAGCGATCGTACCGAGGGATTAATAAGATATATTTCGAATCTTATTTTTGAATTGACGTGAATATCAATTATGTCAACTACTGAATCAAAAGTACGACTGATGACAATCATAATCTCGTCCAGCACTGATATAAGATATTCATTGACGTCTTTGTTACGCAAAACATATTACATTTGAAATCGATTGATTGAAATAAAAATTTAATGACGCTGAATACACTTTTGTAATCATATTTTTATCAACGTACTCAAATTCAGGCATGTTCATTATCATGTAACGGGAAAAAATAATTATGTATAATCAGATCGAAAATTTGTCTATCTGATCATATCTGATCAAGATATACAACTTTACTTTACTATGAAAATCTAAAGTCTATACTAATAATATTTTCAAAGCGTAGTTTCATCCATAAATAAGTTAGTTACGACAATTTTGGGGTATATTGTTTGTATAGAATTTACATTTTCATAGTAAAATTTTTGTAAGATTTTAGATCTGATCAGATAGAGACCAATTTTTTATCTGATTATATACCAGTTTATATGACCAAATAAAATTTTACATGATTAGATATAATAATTTTTCCTGGGGTTTTAGTTATTAGCAATAACTCTCGATTATGATATATCTATAATCATAATATATTTTAATTCTTATTCAATATCTGTTTTGCTAAATGAAACTGTCCTATGTTAAATATTTCAAGTTTAAGAAAAGATTTCAAAAAATTCTCAAATAGTTAACCACCTAGGTACAACCAATGTATGTAATTCATACTTTCTTTTTTATTAGGGAGTAAAACTAGATTGGGCTGTACTAGCTCGAGACAGTCTTCTGTACACAGTGGCATTAATAGCATTGATCATCTCGATGTGGGATGGATATATCACATCGTACGAAGCAGCATTTCTCACCATACTGCTTATTGCCTACTACGGCTTCCTCTTCTTGAACAAAGTTATTCACCGATGCTTCAGCAAGACCCTCTCGTTGTGTTCAACTGGCTCTGAATTAAAAGACAATAAATGTAAGTAAATGTATTTTATGAGTTAACTAATGAAAAAAGAAAAAAAAAAGTAGATGAATAACTGAAAATTTACTTGGGTCCGACTATACATATAATCGGTCGATAAGTTAAATACGTTTATTTGACGCAAACAAAGCAATTCTTAGCAAATCATAGAACACATAAATGTAATACATGTTATATCATATCATGAGAAAATATTGCTCGAATATGCATAAACGTTGTTCCCCATACACAAGCATGTGTACAAGTAAGAAGTGTGAAAATTAAATGCATTTTCTAGTAAAACTTCATTTTGTCATTATTACATTATTTAATTTACAAAATTTAAACATGCAATTTTTATACACTCTTGATACCCTTGATATTGGATTATGTCGTTCGAGTATTTAAAAATGTTCACTTTTCTACAGCACCTGAGTCTCCAACAGACGATCTACCCGTCGGAACATACAAGCCGTTTTATCACGGAGAACTCGTGCTCGAGTATAGAAAAAGTTTTCGAAAATCAAACAAGAAGGATGCGTCCCACGTAGAAGCAAATACTGTAATTCCCGAAGAAACACCAATAGAAGAATACGTAGAGCCAGGTATGATAAATTTGATCATCAATAACATTCCATTATATTTCATACTACATTCGCCTAAAGTCCTTTGCATATTTAAGCCAACAAAAAAATGAACTATTCGAAGCCGAATTGATATAGTACAATAACAATAACTTTTACTAGTTAGTAATTTAAACGTAATTATTATCACCAAATAAAAATAATAATTCATTTTTAAATGCCTTTCTTTGTCAATAGCATCGAATGAGTTGTCGCTTAACCAATTTTGTATTCATACAGATACTCCATTCAATTGGCCAAAAGGAGGAACATGGACAAAAGTATGGTTTTTATATACCTGGCCATTGAGGTTTATACTTTTCATAACCGTACCTGACACAAGATATAGGAAGATGAGAAACTGCTATCCAGTAACCTTCATCATATGTATCATTTGGATTGCGATATCATCCTACTTGGTATCCTGGATGATAACTGTAATAGGTGACACATTAGGTATCGCAGATTCCATTATGGGTATCACATTCTTAGCAGCTGGTGGAAACATGCCTGAATTCATATCCATTATTATTCTTGCAAAACAAGGTAAGATGAAGCCGACGCAACAAGCGATAAGTCAATTATTTCATTAACGATTTTCAAGAACGATTGGCAACGATGGTTAACGATAAATTTTTCCAGGCAATGGCGACATGGCAATGAGTAATTCATTCGGATCTAACAGCCTTGACATATTATTATGTTTGGGGTTACCCTGGACTTTGAAAACATTCATCAACAACACCAGTGTAGAAATAGTATCGGGTGCCCTTGTCTACACTGTCATAGGTATAATAATTTGCATAATTGCACTCTTCATCGTGTCGGCCATGACGAAATTCTGGATAAACAAAAAAGTCGGCGTGGCTTGTCTCGTCATGTACGCAATTTATCTCGTTCTGGCGATACTCATGGAGTCAAATGTATTCTTCTTTGTGAATTGGCCAATGTGTGATGACTGAGAAATATCAACGATGCCAGATATTGACGTAGAAACGGCTATGATGAATTCCATATCTAGAATAGGTAATATGTCACGTGCGATGGAACATGGATTCTATGGACATTTACCTTGTATCATTTATAACTAAGTTAAAACATTACTCGTATTGTTTTCCGCTTCATTATCATTCCACAATGTTTGCTCGTTATACGTAAAACTTCGTACCTGTTAAAAGTTTAATCTACAGTGTTGGTCAAAAGTATTGGCACTTTTGACTAGAACTGTATATGTTTCTTTCATATATATATATATATATATACATATATTGTTTCTGTATGAGGGAAATTACGTTAGTTCTACGATATAACTTATCGGCTCGAATTTTTTGTCTCTACAGCCATTGACAATCAACGATTATCTCATGTGCACACGCAATAATACGTGCGTGTAAAGGAATATTTCTTTAGAAACGTTTATGTTCCTGACAGAACGTTACTGCAGGAACGTGTTAGATGCTTTTTTTAAATAGCATTGTATCTTATGGTAATATTCGATTATTTTTAATGTTCTTTACATCATTAAGTAGCAAAATACTGTAATCGTGTGGTCGAACTGCAGGATACCTTATCACAGGCTATTAGCAATGTTAGCTACAGCAAAGTCGAGTATGTAGTTGTAGGAAATAGTATATGTACCCTTTTAAAAATTCCAGTTTCTTCTTACTGAGAGAAATTGGATGCATGATAATTATTCTTAAAGTTTTAGGAGAAATATAACAGAGATGACGTCTAGGGTATTTTGACTATGGGTATTGCAATACACGTGGGATGCATATTTTTGAGAAACAAAATATTCATTTTTTTCAAAGGGTACAAATACTTTTTTGTATGACTGTATGTGACCAAATTGTAATTACAGGTTACACTGAGTACTTATTACAGTCAGTTGTTCCAAGTTGGTGGCGAAATAATTTTATAGTGACTACAACTTATTGACAAATTTTTGATGGTAAATACGTTGATTCGTATTTATCTTTTTGTTATATTGTAGCCGTTTTTAAATTAAGGGTGCCAGTAATTAGCAATCAGATTTTGAGCTTATATAACAAACTATTGTGTGGTTGTTGGTATCTTTTTCGTGAAAAAGGCTATGAAATATGAATGCAATTCGTTATATGTAAATTGAACTAATGGTTTTATGCGAGAATACAATTAAGTGATATTATTCACGTAAGTGACAACTTGATTGCTCACTGTCGTTAATGTTCTGCCAATTGAATTACGTTAGATTTCCGTAAAGAGATTAAAGTTTATGTATATGAACGTACATACATATGTGTAAATATATTGATATAGAAATAGTATGGGATAACAAACGTAGATATGTTGTATTGAATGAATGAATGAATGAATAATTTAATGTATCGTCGTAAGAAGAATAATAGAATAAGGTAAAGTGAGCAAAAATGGACCACTAAATTTCACATTTTCTATAAATATTTCGGTGCACAAAAAATAAAATTAACTTACACAATTTTTTTGTTATAACGTCCTATTTCGGAAAAAAATAGTAATGTGCAATTACACATTTTTTTAGTAATATTTTATGCGGTGGTCCATTCTTCTGCACTTTTTGTGCGGACTAAAGCGGTCTGGCAAAATGAATCACTATGGTCGCGATGATGGACCAACAGAAAACTAGTCTACATTAAATAGTAAACAAATCAGACAGTAACAATGAATGAAAATGAAGATAATTGAAGAGAAACCCATTAAATATAATATATTATTATTTAATTTTCCTTTTGATATTATTTCGATAAGAAACTATCATTAAATGTCATTGATAGTATTATTTTGAAACTGCACGTGTTTGCATACAACCAAGCAGGAAACAATAGCTATTATCGTTCCTTCGTGAACAATCTTGTTATATTTTCCGATAATTATTTTTATGTGTATTAAAAATTTGTTTTCATTACGGTAATTCTAATATGAATTTTTCGGTAGGTAATCTTGTTTCAGATATTTTCATCATTCACGCTGGTTCAACTTTATCGACTTTACTCTACTTATGTTTGCAATTACAATGGGGTGTTCGGAAATCCGAAAAAAAATACTCTGCCAAACGAAAAATACTCTTTCGCCAAAAAAATATCAAGCGATAAAGTTATGTTTAATTTAGAAACTATATCTTTTAACATGTGATAGGACTCGACTGTATTTATATATACGAAGCGTGTCTATTCTAAGTGATGTATCGAAAAACACACGAGAACTATCAAGAGAAATATTATAAGCGCAATAATAAATACAAAATTCGATACGTACTGTTATTGTTACTATTTCATTAAATTTATTCGTTTCGTTCACAAATGTATCCGTCATACATAGGTATAAGAGTAAATAAATATAACAAAAATTCAATAGAGAAGCATAGTCAAAAAGACTGTCGACACAATCGTGATATCCCAGTAAGCTAAGAGTAAATAGAAATAATGGTATAATAGGAAAAATAGATTTTCTGAAATTAAATAAAAAAAGGTCAATAAATAATCAGAGATATAAAATATAAAGTAAAATAGAGAAAGCTACGTCGCGATTAAAACTTTATTAAACAATTTGCTTTTCACTTAACAATATAGAAACAATTTTATCCTTAAATATGAGTGCACCAAAAGATCACAAACTTTATAATACATCTGATATATGGATCCGTAATTAATATCTAATTTTTCACCTTTCACTTCAACACCTGAAAAATTATATTTCGCCGCCACGTAGCAACGATCGGTTCCTACATTATTCTGCAGTGGCGATGCACGATGCGCAAAACTAAATTCATTTATTAGCTCAGGCCTTAAGCTCTGCGCCAATAAGATTCTATTGCAGAATTAGTAATTGCTAGGTGATACAATAAAATTATTAGCAGTGTCACTAAAGTGCATCCTTGATGAGACAAACAGTAACGTCTTTTGTTCTTTCTTTTGAAGTGCATAAACAAAGACAATCCATGTTAAAAGAAGTACAAGAGTAAAATTGTTCAAGGATCTAAAAGATAGAAAACTGCGTGTATTCGTACGCAACTTCTATAAAATTCTCACAGGTCATGAACATGTTTACCGTAGGTAGAAAAGTAATCGCGTATTACGACAATCACAACGTACAAATTTATCTCCCTTGCACTATTCAATGCAATACAATGTATAACGTCATGTAATCTCTGTGTAGCATTACGGTGACATCCAACCTCACCATCGCAGAGTTACCCAATAAACAAAAGTTGGTCTGAGGGAAGTCGTAGAGAAGTTGCCAACTCGAATATCGATTTTCACAAAAATCACTAACAGATTCGTACAAGGTAGAGCGAAAGTGCAATGCTAAACAAATTGCACGTATATGAGAATTAACGTTCGCATAAAAATCGAATTGAAGTCATGCTGCAATTTATAGGACGACAGCATATAGAAGACAGCAATAAGACCCACTCGTGACTAGTACGCCAAGTTTGTGCTACTTTTGACTTCCTTGTACAAAGTTGTCATTGTTTTTCGAACATGGAAGTTAAAATTAGTAACTGCTTAAACTTTTGGTTCGTTTTAATTTTTAGAAATTCATCATTTTTTTATGTACGCATCAAAGTTCTAGGAGAATCTTAGCATCTTCCAAAAGCAAAGAGCTTTTGTCTCTTTGATACGAAATGTTACATTGTAACGTATTGTTCTCTTTAATTTAATAACGATTCGTTGTTAATTATCCAATCGGTAACTCTAAAGCGTTGAGCGCAATTCTATCTCGAATCTATATGCTATAGAATATAGTAGAACGTTATAATTTGTAACGCAAATGTCTCGGTTAGTAATTGCTCGAAAATTAATTGGACAGACATTAATTTATTCATTATAAATGAATTTTTGGTTGTCCGTCTGACTTTCAATTTTATTATCATACGCAGAGATTAAAATTTATTTAAATAGTCCAATCGAATTTTGAAGCAATGATTTTGGCGAAACTTTCATTTTTTGAAATACCCAGCAGTAAATATTCTTTTGTCACCTGCTCTATTATCTGTTCTATTATCAGTACCACCCGTCGTTATTAAATGATTTTCAAAGAAATGATAAAAAAGATTTTTTTTAATTATATAGAACGTGGATTAACGAGAACAGAGAGAGTAGAGAAAAAAATTAATAATTGATAAAGATCAAGGACATGCAAGATGAGATGGAGAGGTGAGCAAATTACATCAATAAAAATGTCTCTTAAATTATGATTATTAGGTCATTTGTAAAACTAGATAAATAGGACTCGTGTAATGATAGCAAAGGCATAGTGTATGTGTCTATACCTCTAAAGAGACTTTAAGCTTGCAACCGATCAGGATGCAGGACTAATTATAACAATTGTCATAATAATTAATTAATGTCATTAACGACTAGCAGTCGTAAGCCAACTTTGATCCGTGAGATTCTGTAGCGAGTTGTCGAATTATATGAAAATTAGGAGAGGACGTTTTTCTAATCTAATGTGAGTAAGTTGAATGTGTCAGGTAGTTAAAATCTGAAAACTTTCGTTACGGAAACTGTGTCGATAAGTCACTTATGTTAGGTATGCATATTGTGGAGACTATTTTGAGGACCAATCGTGTACAATAATATAAGCATAACGATAGAAGGTTTATGCTCAAATGTCTTTGCCCTTGGTGTAAATATATGTATTTAATTTTCAATTTTTCTTTTCCGTGTCGTATTACGTTCAGTAAAAAGTATATACGATGCCCGAGAAGTACATTTTATTAACATTGGGCTAAGCGCGGATACTTATACACACTTATGTGTGTTCCAGGAGAATATAGAATCTTCATTGTTATTAATCATATCGTTATCCGTTATCTAGGTCCTTCGTGAATTTTGGGCAACCTACTTTATCATGTCTAAATTGAATATTTATCGTTAATCGACTTTTCGCATTCTTTATCCTAGAATTGTCTACGTCTGAGCACCGAATCATTGAAAATATAGTACTCGAAGAATAACGATGACGCCTTAACTTGTTTCTCGTGATCGTAATTCGCTATACCTACCTAAAGTGAAGTAGCTTGAAAAATGTCTCTTAAGGAAAAGATCTCGTCCGTGTACGATACTACGTTTTTTTTTTTGAGAATTGCCATTTCATGGAAATGCCCTGGAAAGAGTGTCTGTTAATTTAATTGTCTTTAATACGAATTTGCAAATATTTTACCTTGGCATTTATCGTGTACATTACGGCTTTCTGTCGTGCACTATTCAGTATCGGTAGCAAATGCATAGCTGACGTTAAAAAAGTCGTATCTCACTTGTGACAATTTATCGTAATTTTCTTGTTTATCAATTAATACGTAATCGTAACGAAATCGATCGATCGTAAAAATTGGCGAAACAACGCGAAACCACATTAAATTTTATTATCGTCGTCCCCTTCGAAATCTACAAGTTGTTCGATTTCAGTCACTGACGTTACTCGAGAATCGCACGATTTATGGAAATCACATTTCCAATAGGAATAATTCATATAATAATTCATATTTTTCAAAATATCGCGAGCTTTCGATTCAACTAGAAAACTTGAATTACTTCAAAATTCGTCACCCGTTAAAGAATATACCGATCGAAGCAAGCGTCATTCAAATTCTACATATAAATCCGCAACTTCATAAGTACATAAGTACTTGTATGTCCTTTTTGCAATTTCTCCAACCATCTAGACCTCGCCAATACCAGTGAGCCAATTACATTAGCATAGCCCAAGTGTGACTTGTTCGAATTGCTAAAGACCAAAATCTGGTCTGCTTGTCAAATAACCTCAAACTTCAGAAACTTGTATTCATTTCTAAACCAATCACGCATAAACGTGCAAATTCCTCTTTCCTTACATGTCGTTCGTAATCATCCTCATTGTCGCCAAGCGCTAGGCAGACTAGAAAGGTTTTTGTTGCATCAGCCAGAATTATTTCCTCATTGTATCTCGCAGAAAGGAAGCTTGTTGTTGACTTCTTTGGTCTGTTCGTGATCCTGACTGTGGCCACCCTCGCTCTTCGGACTACCACCCTCTTCAAGGGAGCCCCCACCGGCACCGTGGGGGCAAATCGATTGTCATCTAAGCGCCAGAGTGGACACCATTGGAGGCCGGGACGGTTTGTTGTCGAGTATTCTCTCGATCTCGTTCATCATGTTTGCATTGAGCTTTGGAACGAGCTAGAATTCCACAAGAACAAAAGATATTGTGATACCTGATTGAAGCTCAAACCACAGTGAGAAATGCTTAATAACACGAATAATACATGACGGATGAACATAATTCGCGCTCTACCCTATACATCACATGGAATAGCATATCAAAGTTCTCCTATACCTGCAAACTTTGTAAACTCTCGTACAGTTGATCTATGTTGGAGGCTCCGAGAAGAAGGCACTGTACACTTTCGTTCTTTAAAGACCAGGCGATGGCCAGTTGTCCAAAGGAGCATCCCAATCTCTCAGCCAGGGCACAAACGTCCCTCAATTTGTCCGAGTACTTGCGCGCATCCTCGTCGACGGTCTTATCTTTCCACGCGTACTCCTGCATCAATGAGATAAATCGTCTTATTTGCCTGGGACAGAACGTCATAAAGTTAACCGCCTCCAAGTCGACGATCTTCGAAGGCGTACGAGGAAACGCACCTCTTTGTACAAAGATTGGGTTTCATCCTCGGTCCAACTGAACGAGGAATACTTATTCTGAAAATACAAAGCGAATTACTCGCGGACAATCTGAAATCACAGTGACAACTTCCACGCATATATATCGAATAAATTCTCCTAACAGTTACGAGTAGATGGCAAATATTTTTCTAGACAGAAAAACAATGCGCTTTTGTTACAGGTCAAGTTTCAACTGACTTTCAGTTCTCGTATCTTGCGTCTTATCTTTACCTTGTATGACGATCTAGAGAGGAAAGACATTCCACAGTCATCTGGTTTCGCTGAGACCATCCCGATCGTTACAGTTGACCATGCCATTAGACCAACCCCTGCAATAAATTATCAATCGATAAAGTATTGATGTTATTGGAAATTCCGCTCTTGCGATCCCTTTTCAAAATCTATCGTATTACCAATTTTATTGTACAGTTCCGGCATGTAAAGCTCTGGTTTGTCCCTGTAAAACAGATGGTATTCCGCTTGCTCGACGATCGGGGTGACGCAATTGAACTGCCTGCAGTTCGTATAGGCCTCCATGATTTCCACAGGGGACCATCGCGACGTACCCCAATACATCACCCAACCTTTACTTATTACGTAATTCATAGCACGTACTATCTCTATAACAGTTACAAAACACGAGGTAAAGAAGTTTCAGCTAGAGCAAACATATTATGTGCATTCGGTTTAAACTGTATGCAACTTGCTTTTCATGTTGATACGTATCAACTGCATAAGTGAGAAAATCTTTCAATGATAAATACTTTCATAATAATAATAGTCATTGTGAAATCATAGCTCTTAGTCGAAATCAAAGTTACACTGTTTTCTATAAGCCAAACACGAATGCTTATCATTTGGTTCAATTGGTTCATTTGGTCCCTTTCAAGCTTTAATTTTGACATCTTTTTTTGCTTTACTCTTGGCATCCTTTTTTAACGACTGTTGACGTATAGTCCAAATGACGTGAGATGATGTGAATTAATATCTGCGACCTCTGTAAACCGTCACTATCTAGATATATTATATGCACGTAATCCAATAATCGTAATTCCCAATCCACCAAAAATTGTTGACGAGATGTAATAATTTTTTTTAACTTACCTTCCATCGGGCACATTGGATCAACTTTATGAATCATGACTATGTCAATATAAGATAGTTGTAATCTGACTAAGGACGCTTGCACGGATTCGATTATATGCTTGCGAGATAAACCCCGTCCTTCGGTCCTATTAATAGACAGAGAAAAATACGAATAATGCCAATTAATATTAACAGTAATAATTACTCAGTTATACATTTAATACATAAACTACATGGAATATGAAATTCTAGATAATAACTCAGTCAATATTTTCTAGATAAAATATAGATATAGACCCTTTCAATAATTCATCCCTTATCGATTTCATTAACGCGTCAATAATTTCTTTTTCTTTCAAATAATCTATGTATCCGTCTGACGTATGCGTGTTTCCAAAATCGTAACCACGTGTCGATTATCACGTCACGCATGTATGCAAGCAATGCTAAGAATTTCTTAACAAAAAATGTCTCTGCGCGACCGGACAGTAGTTTACGTAAGGTGATTGATGAAATTAATAATAGAAATAAAAAAAGTTGTAATATTGAGAAAAAATCAATAATTTATGCTATTATCGTTTCGCCAATTGGCCACCAAGTAATCGAATTCCTAGTTTCACAGATTAAAGTCAATCGAATTACGCGATGTCGAGGAGAATTTTAAATATAATTCAGATTTAACCTACTTGGTGTTCCAGTATATCTTTGTGGTAACAACATAGCTGCTACGATTCCAAGCACGACGTAAAAGGATGCGTCCCAATTGTATCTCTGCGCGGTGTCCACTGTGAGCTTCACTCAGATCGAACACATTAATTCCACTATCGTACGCCAAAGCCACAACAGCTTCAGCTGTTTCTTCGCTACTGCAACCTCCTACGCCGCCAAAGGTTGTCCACGTACCTACATGACACGACAGCATAAAAATTCAAAATACATCATAGGACAATTAGACAAGCATAATAATCACACATTTATTAATATATATCATATAGTACAATATCCAATTTGTCTCATAAGGGTGCATCTGGATGAAATGGTGAACGAATTTTTCTTGACTAGACAATCACAACGTCAGGTCATATATATATACGTAATTGTGAATTAAACGCTGCTATGGACAGAACACGAAATTTATAGCGTTTTCAATTCTGATTTCGTCGTTTGATTGACTTTTAATTCACGATCCGATAACTCCAGGTTGTTTGATTTGCTGAGAATTTATTCAACGTATATGTGTTTATTCCATATGTATATACATGTTTCAGACGTATGTACGTGAAAGAGGTTATAAACGGTAAAATTGATTTCATATGGCTTGGTTATATAGACTAATAGTCTGCTTCTTCTGCATCCTTTTAAAGTATTAAATATTACGTAAAGTTAGTGTCTATCCGATTAATGGAAAACAGGAAACATGGAAGACCTAGAGCGACATTCTTAGTATATGTCAGCTGCCTGTCAGTTGTATTTTCTTTTTTGTATCGTCACATTGAATTACAAAGAATTTTACGATAATTGATAATACAATTTTTCATTAGCATCTGTCATTTACACAAAAAAGTGAAGTATCATAATTATCTTTTTTTAAAAATATTTTAGACATTTTTCGATTAGTGATCAGACGTACGTCTATCGTATGTTATTATACGGATACAACTTGTTAGAAACAGTTACATGTGTTGATGTTATCATTGAATTGTATAATCAGTATACGTGACGTATCAAAAGCATCTCATGATTTTTATCTTTCGATATATAAATATAGTTGCGACCAGCATTCAAGACATTTCAAGGTTGCATTATCATAAGTACAAGAACTTGGTATAGATAATTCTTATATTTTATATCTGTATCAGAAAAGTGTTAACGCGTTAGAAAAATATTTTGATTAAACAAACATATTCAGTATCAATAATTATATCTTTATCTAAATGCTTATCATGATTAACAAAGCCTTCAGTTTCGCGATAATGTATAAGTTGAGAGTTGTAGAATAGATTCGTATTGAGATTAAACGTAGAAATATGTAAACGTACCTTGAAGCGAATTACGGTTTAACGTTGAGTTAAAAGTTTGAATATAAATTTTGTATCTCCATGTTTTGCGTTGGTCTTTAATTAAAAAAATGTCAAATGCATCTAGACGCTTCTTAAAATCTCTCAGATGTTCTGCATTTATGAAGTCGACATCTTAAATGTATAAGACTGATAAAAAGTATAAAAAATTTTTCTGATTTTATTATTGAAAATAATAATGAGAGTAATGATAATAATAATAGTTGTGTTGTCTGGCAAAGACTACAGAACACACGTAAAATTTGTTTCGTATCAAAAGTATCAAAACGCTTCACCGCATTAAACGACATCTTTCCCTACAGGTATTAGAGATGAGCCAATCTTTTGCTAATAATTTCCACAGCCACGAATTCTAATACGAGCTACAAGTATTTGAGATTTACATTATAAAATATATTAGATCTGTTCTCACGTCCGAGAATCAATGTGGATTTTTAATCATACAATTTTCTCATCCGTTACAATCTCAAAATACATAATATAGATGACATATAAAAATTTGCTATTGTAACTCGGACTTCTAAGTACTTCGTTCAATAAGGGAACAAATATTTTTACAACCGTTACTATTTTACCTTTTCTCTAGTTCAGTAACTGACGATGGGCCATTTTTTCTCATTCGATTATAAAACCAAAAAATAGAGGACTAGGAATATTTAACTGATGAAACATTAAATACTTATTGATGTGAATTTTGATTTTGGCCTGTTATCAGTTGTACGGGCTGAACCGTCAAAATTAATGGTTCAAGCAGCGTAGATGCTATAAGGAAACTGGCAACTGACGTTAAAGTGAAAATAAAAGGTTGGCAAAACGTGTTCTCATAAAAGGTGCTGATCGTGACCACAAGGTATTGGAAAACGTTATAGCGGTCCTGTAGACGTTAGATACGTGTGGAATATCGTTGTAGTTACAGCGCTATTGTTAAACAGTTGTGAAATTATCTATCGTGTACTGAAACTACAAGAGAAAGTGCATCAGTTAGAATAAACTTTTTAAATCGTCATGCAAATTCAAATTTTTTTATTGAAGCTTGTATATATGAGTTTTGCCATGAAAATTATTTTCATAGCAAATTGGAATTTTATAGATTTCTTTTTAAATTTGGTTTTATTATTTCTAAATTATCTTCTTACTTTTAACGTATTACATTGAACATAATCCTAACCTTTACTCTGTACTACTAGTCAGACAAACCGCTATTTTAACGTATTTGATATTTGACAAAGTCAAAGTTATCGAAACTGTACTATATTCTGCTCCTAGCGTGTATTCGCTTACTCTCCTTTGTTAGACGGAGAAGACCAATTACCTACTTGTAATTCAATGACGTAGGAAAAATGAGGGAACGATCACTCGTATCAAGTATTATCGACGTAAGTGTTCCGGGTTAGTCAATATTTTCATAATATTTAACTTCACACAATAGGCCAATTGCATCTTATGCACTACTTAGTAAAAATGTTAGTATGCTGGTTAAATAAAAATTTTAGAATAAAATTTTATATTTTGTCATTGCATAATGAATGGCTGCAAAGAAATGAATTATACACACATATATTTATATATAAGACAGTAGATTTTTAGTTAACAATGAATAGATGATTACGACCCAGAAATACATTAAAATAAAAAAATTATAACAGGTGCATAAAGCAAAGGGAACATCAAAGCTATGATCGATCGACGAGTAAAGTCCGTGATATAGGGGACTCTTGTACATTGAACGTCATAAAAAGATGGCCCCTCGGGAACACATGTATTTTACTCGTGGAAAGACTATACACGAAGCACGTCGAAACAAACGTAACTATACATATTTGCAACATTAAACACGGTCACTCTTAACAAACACGATAGAAAGATCCAATGTAATATTATTCAAATTAAGTATTTACCATAAATTGAAGAAAGTCTATATTCCAAATATAACAATAATGGGATACGACAGGAGGTTCTTGTAATGAGAGTAAGAAATGAATTTACTGTAAATCACCATCGTGTAATTACGATTGAATAAAATTTCATTAAAATCAATGTTGACTGAAATTTTTTTTAAATCAATATAATTTCATTTCATTAAGTGTATATAATATATATGGTGTTCGCACTGATCATCAGATGGAAATGTATCATATGTGCGATAATAGGTCAGTATCTACGAGAACAGAGGGGTGACGTTTAGCGTACCTAATCCAACATTGGAAACACGTAGACCGCTTTTGCCCAAGTTGCGGTAGCGAATACCTGGCGAAGGATGCTGTAAACGTTGTGCCTGTGCAGCAATACAGTTGGTCAGCAATTGTTCTTTAGTCCCTGCCGTGGTACTGCAGTTTACGCCAGAATCTCCGCCGCCACCACCGCCATTAAATTCTTCCATGCAATCCAAACTCGCTATCGGAGCACGACACCTGTCACGTATCACAATTAAAAATTTCAGTCCTGGCATAGGAGACCTTGCAGTCTGAAAATACTTATTGGTCACAAGTATAGTTAAATATATTATTTATATTATATTTAACCAAAATCTCACTTTGGGAAACGAAGCATCCAAAAACGAAGAGTGATAATGACAGAAAGAAAAAAAAAATATAGCATGCTTTTATTATCACATAAAATTTAGTGTTACATAGGAATTGAAAATTATATGGATGAAATTTCAAAGGCAATTCAAAAATATTCATAGAAATTAAAGTCTTATCAATCTATATATCAGATACTAAAAAGTCAAATCGATTGTACGTTCGAAGATATCAATCAGATGTAATCATAAATGTACCAGCTGTTCAGTAGCCAATTTAAATAGTCTTTTATCTTTCTTCTTTATCTTCTTTAATTTTATCTTGGAAATACTAACTTTGTCATTAATCAACGAACAAAGGTAAAGAAAAGCTCGAGGAATCCCACTTGGTCCCAGTTCTCGTACAGTTTGCACCACTTCTAAAGCCAAACTGGCTTAACCCCCATCTTGATACTGCATTCCAGCTATGTACAAGTATGCACTCCTGCCTTGTTTCCTACTTAAGTTTCCTTCTGACGCATGCGCCTTGCAGTGTAATCCGCGTGCTAGCTAGTTGTGACGTTTCACTGACAGTTTCCCCCAAGAATACACGAATGGTAACACGAGTCTTTTCCTTGCACCCGTCTGATTGGTCAGCCTGTTCAAAAAGCTTGAAAACCTTTAAGACTCCCTTCTGGTCCTATGCAGGAGGTCGAACAGTCTGATACTGGTCTGCAGAATCTCTTCTCCTATCCCGGAACCAACGAGGACATATAGAAGTATACTGGACCGGGCAGCTCCAACACCCAACCCTCTTCCCGACAGGTTCTGCCCTCTATTGAAATACTAATTTCCTGGGAATTTCACGGCCTTGCGAGTTTCCAAAGGCTCACTGTACCATGCAAATTATTGATAATTAATTAGACATACTCATATACGATTAAAACTATGAAAATTTGTAATTCGCATGTCCCCAGCATCCGAACATTATTAAATTATTCCGATAGCTGAAGGAATTTCAAAAATTTTCAATTACATGATTTTATACAGCTGAGCCATTATCGGCATAAACAGCAATGTTTATAATATTTTGATCTTAGAATTTTCATCAAATATTTTCTATCCATTTTTACCGTTAATTTCGTTCAACGCTAAATTCTATGTAACATTAAATAATAATCAATCTTCGATAATCCACGATTTCGCGCGTGATACCGAGATATCTGTAAATATATTTAACTCTTATTCACAATGTACGATTAACGCGCGGTATTTATTCGTGGTAAAAAGTTTGAAAAGAATCATTATAAAAATTAGCCATACAAATGAATCCACGAAAATTAAACAGGGAATTTATTCTATAAGTAAAGTTCGTACCGATAAATTGTAGGCAGTGGGTACGAGTCGTCATCTTCCATACTGCTATTGGTGTTCGCGTTGTTGTTTGTGTCATTTCCCGTATTCGAACTATTGCCAAGATTGCATAGCATTAAGTGTGACATAACTAACGAAACGACAGTTACAACCGAACGAATACGAATGCGACGCGTACCGAAGCGCAGAACCTCGAAAAGTACGCGATTAGGTTCGATAGGATACGAGAAATTCCATGACTTTTCAAAATGCACTCGACAAGACTGACTGTGGTTGGTTACAAACCGACAGCTTACGAATCAATCCACATACTCAGCCGTAACGATACTTATATCGTAAATGAACACTAGAATGTTATATATATATATATATGTATGCACGTAGATACATACATACACAGTACATACGATGTGACTATCAGATCGATTAAGCGAATCAATGTATTTATTATTGCACATACGATTTAGGCACTAGTTTATTGAATCATTTATAGGCACCGTTTAAGAGAGATCCCCGTGGCTACTGTGTTGCCGTTATTATTATTATTATTATCGTCGTTATCATCATCATCGTTATAATCCTTGATTAGGATTACAACGATTATTTATATTTTGAGTAATTATCCAAAATTACTATTTACAAGGGACAGTCGATATGAGCCTAGATATGTGACACAGTTCATTCGATACCTATAACCCACTTCTCCGGAACACGCGATTCGCGGCGGCGACGACGAGGACGATGTCGGGCATCGAAAGATATCTCCTTGTAGTGTTACACCCTAACCTTACGGATGATATACGTCATATAATAATCTAGGATACACATTAGGTACGGTAACGGCGATAATGGCTTTTAGAAAGAAACACACACAAATGGTAAATGAAACATTAGTAAAAATAGGTTTAACGGCAAGTGTTGTGCTCCCTGCGCGGTAGGCAACACTGCGCGGCTTTCAGGTACCGCACAAGGGGGTGAGATTCTCCCTGATGTGGAAAGAGGGCAGCAAGAGCGCATGACTCCGTCGCATCCAGCAACGCATGGATCGACTCGGTTCTCCTCTATTAATATATACCTGCATACGGCCGCCACCTTCGTGGCCACCACCATAGCCACCACCCTCTATTCGCCAAACCCCGCTTTGCTTTCTATCCCCACCGACAATCTCTACCGTAATATCCTATCCTCGCCGCTCCACTTCGCGTCTTATCCAGAAGCTTCCGACGTTCCCCACCATGCCGACACCTCCGCGCCACGGTAACTATGCCGAACCAACGGACTCGCCGGCAACGCCGCATTGCGGATCTGCACGCTGGCATCACGACCAACCCCATCTTCCATCGGGGAACCTACCGACCTACCTATTCCCTACGACCTACTGACTAACCTGTCTCGCGAATCTCACCGAATTCGAGGTTATCCCGATAGCGAAGTGTCAAGGACCTAAACTAGCGTTCTGCGTCCGAGCGTCTGCTTCTTGTGGATTTAACAGAAGAGTGGGAAAAGCGTCGGACGTCATACTCTGTCTTCGTTTTTCTCCAACTCTTGTTCTCTTTATATCCGACTATCTGTCTCCCTCTTATCCTCTTCCTTTACTACCATTCATTCCTTTTCTCTCGTCTTATCCTCTTCTCTAGGCCGTCACGCTCGTTCGCCCCAACCTTGTCTCTCATCCTTTATCCCACCTCCGTTATCCTCACTCGTTCAGACACGATAGCGACTGCTTCTGTCATAGCAGCTTTTTCCACGTTAGTTTCTTCTCCTTTTTTTACTGTCAACCGTACCGCGTTGTTCGCTTCGCCAGCTTCGACGAAGCTTCGACGGGAACTCAGCGAGCGATTTCTTTTTAGAACAATCGATCGACGTGCGACCTGGATCCCAGCTGTTTCGTCTCGATCTTATCAGTATCGATACGCTTCCTTTTACACGGTAAACTTCTTTTTGTACCATTCGAAATTCAATTATCCTTTTGCGAATACGATATCTCCTTTGCTTGTTATACCTACACTCTTCTGTGAAAGTCTTCTATGCAGGCAGACTAGGTAATGTATTCGTTCGATTGATCTTTACTATGGTCGTTTTTCAAAGTTATTTATTGCCTGAATAATTATACTCTCAAAGGGACATAAGATATTTGTGCGTTCATCGACCTAACTGTGATAATGATAAATGGATTCAATCCTCAAACAAGATAGTTACTTCGGCTACTGTTTTACTATTGAATTATTGATTGTAGTACGTAAGTTAGAATTCTAAACGCTGTATGTTACAGTCACTTTGAGCGTGGGTGGATCAAGTTGTTTTAGAAGGTTAAATCAATGTAGGGTACAAGTATGAATACTAATCTATGTCATCAATCACACTCTAAAGAAAATAGACGGATCACATTAAAAATTGGCACATCAACCTGTCGATTTCAATATCAAACTATAATCAAGATTTTTTAATACACGGCACTATAATAGAAATCATATTTAACGAGCTAGTTAAAATTCTTGGCGAAAATCTTTTTAATATTTAACATATGTTTTGATCACGAAAAATAAACAGTCATTTCAAGAAATCATTTAATCTTGCATTAGCTTCGTCGCAATATATATATATATATATATATATATGCACGACAGATGCACTCGTCAGAATTATACCAAAAGAAATGCTTATAAATCGTTCAGATCGTTTTTGAATAAGGCGATATAGATTTAGTGCCTACCTTCGTTGTTAAACACATCGAGCAGTAAGATCTTCCGACTGGCCATTTATAATAATTTATTACAGATATATTAATCTTAATTTGTAAATTAACTAGCTACATAGCTGCGTATGTGGTCTAATGTCAGTGGGTGATATTAAATACATCGAAGATCAATATTAACGGTGTCTTTCAAATTTCAACGTACGGTTGAGACGAGACTCAAACCCCTGGCTGTCATGGATAAAATTCTTAAACCCGAGAAAATATCAATTATAAAGAATTCTTCATCCCGATAAAATTATAGCCTCGAAAAAAAGTTGAAGACAAAAAAAGAAACGAGGTAAACGTAATATAACGTTTTGAAAAGAATCTCATATGCTTCGTGATCTTGCAATGTACGAGTATCCTGCTGTAAAAATTGAATCGTAAATGTAAAACATACGCGACAAGTTATTCGCATGTGTGTAAAAAAAAGAGAAAATATACTAGACTCAAAAAAAAAAACCAAAAATTGCCTTTTTAATCCAAGGCTTGAATTGACCTATTGTATTTCTATGCTTACACATATGTGGTCGTGTAAAGCTTTCTTCGCGGCAGCCATTAATTGTAATAACTCGCTCGATGATTGATCGATCGATCGCCTTCGATTTTACGATCGCGAGTCCACTGCCTCACTTCTCATACGTCTAGTGAAACTTTGTGTCTGACCATTTAAGGTATGTAACTACTTTGGAGCGCAGACGTACATCTCCATATAGGCGCGAGCAACCGCTAGAACGTATTTTACTGATCTAATCGTAAGGTAGACAACTCCTTAAATGTAGGGGTGTTATAATTTAATAATAATGCAATACCTAGTTGATATTACGCTACATGACAGACGTATAAAATGTGTTGTTCCTCAACTTTATCATAATAAATGTAATATTAAAACTGTACACAAAAAAAATTCTCATGTAGTCAATATAAGCACCCTTCCTTCACTTTATCGTGTTTCGCAGGTTCGAACAGAGAGACCCTACGACAGTTACAATCGTCGGAACAGATATATTCGGTGTGTGTGCCCGATGCACGATCATTTGACCGTCCTCTGACAGGTGGGCAGATTCACCCTGAAGAATACATTGAGCTCGATCAGGGAGGCCAGAATGAGAAATACTGCGTACATGCAGAGACAGGCCCGGCCTACTTTTCTATCTAGCTGAAACTTATTCGACGCGAACGCAATGTATAACAACATTAGCGTCGACAGTAGAGAAATTGCGCTGTACTCGAGTCCACCCGAGTTGATGCTGATATAGTGTTTTCCTGGTTGCGTAGGAGAGAAGGAGGACTTGATCAGCCAAGGTAGACCCAGGCAGAGTAGAATATCGAATGTGTTTGAACCAATCGAATTGCTTATGCCCATCGAGCCGTGACCTGTAATTAAAAATATTCGTGCTCTCGAACTGTTCTCGACTATTGTAACAGTGCTTGTTTCTAGTATGAATTTTTATTATGTTTAAGGGAACAAATGGCTTTCGAGTGATATACGTTGTTAAGGTCGACAGATAGGATTAATGACGATACCTTGTTTCGCTACAATCACGCTAGATACCGCTTCTGGGACGCTGGTTCCAGCTGCGAGGAATGTGATACCCATCACAGAGTCTGGTATTTTTAACGTGTCACCTAAACATCACATTTTCTATATCGTCTATCGAGTTATGATAATCGTAGGTTTACTTTTGAAATTCATATCAAATTTAAGCAAATTCTATGAAAAATTTCACGAGCTGCTTACCGATTATTGTTATCATCCATGCGACAACGTAACTCAGAGATCCGATCCAAATGATGCACATAAGAAACGTTATGGGGAACCAATTTTTGAAACGGGGCTTTTTGCAATCCGGTATCGTGCACATGAAAACCAAATGTATCGGCCACGTTATTACCCAAGCAGTCTTGCGTATCCAACCACCGCGTGCTGGCCATACTAGAAGCTCGTACTCATAATCTAAAATTACTTGAGCGATTAAAAATGTGATAGCACCAAATTTTTACGAACTCGGAAGAATACGTTGTGGCGTACTAGAAAATAGTAGAGTGGATGAATTTTTATAAATTACAAAAAGTCAAACTATTTTTAAAAAAACATTACGTCTTACCAGGATCATGATTTTCTTCTTGAGTTTTCGTACCACCATTTTGCAATGGAACATCAATAGTCGCCACTTGTTCCACACGGTCACCACTCGATTGTAATTTATCTGGTCTAGATAGATGAACCTCTCCGGCGTCTCCTACAAACCAATATCAAGATTACAATCCAATTGCGCAAGACTACTGCTCCTAATACAATATTCTTGTTATTGCACAATGCACAAGTTGTTCTCAAATGAAAAATTAATAAAATTCTAGTACAAACACTTGGCTGAAAAATTCTTTCAACAATTTATACATTACGATTATTACTGATCCTGTCCGTTAACCTGTCACGTACGAAAACAACAATTTATCCCATCATATTCCTTACGTCGATTATAACGTCAGAGAAGCTTCAGCTATTCCCCTAATACTAGCCACCTCATAAATAACTGTCCCAGTCGATAGACGTTCGCAATCAAAGGTACAAAAAGAAATCACAGAGACGTTATCTTGAACGTGTCAATTTGCCAATGCTTCACGAAATGCTAACACTGTTACTTGTGATAACGAACAACTGTGTAGACATTTCAATGTTGTGTAATATGGAACGGTTCTTGAACCTGTCAAGCGACAACTTTTTCTGATATAATCAAGATATCACATAACAATTTCTATATATCTTGAACTAATACGGAATCTCTGAAAGTTGTGCTTAATGTTCATAAAGTGTCCTAAGAACATTTCTTAAATTGTAGTACCTAAAGGTAGTTTCAAAATATATTCATATATTCGCGGTACATTCCGTTTTTCAACTTGCGAACTTACCTCCTGCCTGACGGCAGACGCAGACAGTGTAGTTATATATTTTTTCTGTTATTTTCATATACAAATATATGCTTGGAATATAAAGTATTAAAACTAATCCTAAAATATTGATTAGTACCAATTCAAGATGAAAATTAATAATTCATTGACTTTATATGTAAAATTGGAGCAAGCGATATATTTATATATTGATCATTTTTTAAATAATGATATTTCATTTGAACGTTATTCAGTTTTTTCATTAATTAGCTTTACCTGCACTGATACGACAGTCATCCGATGACAGTTGACTATTTTTCGTACGAAACCTGGTACATCGTTGAAAAGATTTGTCCCAGTACATGACGGCTATGTAAACGATGTATAGTAGCACCAATGTTAATGCCTCGTACCACTCAACACGTTCATCGTGGATTATGCAGATTAAGATGGCTACTGTTACGCCATAAGCAAGGCAATCTCTGCTGACAGGCCACCAATCCAATGGAACGACCTGCATAACGTTATTATTTTCCAATATGTAATATAACTCGAGAATCTCTCTTACATGCACGATGTATATATATATAATCATTGACAAATTATTGAGACAAAATAATTAATATTTATTCTTGATCGACATAATATTTGTATGATTAATAAGAGACTGCAAATCCCAACTATTAAATGACTCGTGAACGTGCACGCATAAAAAATGCACGATTAAAAAATAATTTATATATAATTGCGGTTAAATTGATAAACATCCTGGCACGTATATTTCAATCCTAAATCAACATGTAAGTCACGCATATTCTGCCAGACGAGGGTTTATATATCATAACGTGGCTCTGTAACGAATAAAGATTTTTTGATAAAATTATATTAAAAACGAAATTCCATAGTGTTTAAAATAAAAGGAATTCAAAGAGAATCATTTGTTAAAAAGTTACTCTAGAAGAAAAGGTGTCGTGAGAAAAACCAAAAAGTTCAAGAATCAGACACACGTGCGATAGTCTAGGTTAACATATATTGTCTGTACCTAAAATACCACTAAATTTTATAGACTTCTATGAAAATTTACTTAGACCTCATAATCTAACCTCACTTCGATTTAAGCCATCCTTATCTTCTTGAACCTGTACAGCATACAAGTACGTATGTTAATTAACCCTCGAATCTGACATACTACACTACAGAACACGTGTATAACACAAGGGTCATGCAAAACTGAATTTGCCGGCTTTTCATGTCAAAGACACATATGTACGTGTACAGATATTGTACAGGGGACGCGTATCATTGGTAAATTAATATATCCCAGTGAAGAAAAAATACCAACAAAAATACTAACCGTAACGTCGTTCTCATTTAGCGAATAACGAAAAATAAAGTCCATGTCGGATTCGTTCCGCGTAGTCTGAATATTATCAACTCTAGAGAAAGTGCCAATGTATATAAAGTTTGATACAAAAGTTACCAACCATTCCAGCACCAATTCCACAGCAAGCTGGTACTGCAAGTATATTGAATACGGCCGAGCCAACAATAGTTCCAACGCCAATGTCCCCTTCGGTGATGAAGGTTCCAATTGCATTTACAAATAATTCCGGAGCCGATGTCGCCGCTGCCATGAATGTGGCACCAGCTACGTCTTTCGACATTGACAATGCTAAAGATTGAAATATTAACGATTACATGGAGAATTCGACGACGATACACATAACATATATTATTTATAACCAAGTATACACTATCGGTACACACTTCAGAAAA
The DNA here is from genome assembly GCA_030142615.1 of Syrista parreyssii. Taxonomy (NCBI): domain Eukaryota; kingdom Metazoa; phylum Arthropoda; class Insecta; order Hymenoptera; family Cephidae; genus Syrista; species Syrista parreyssii. The sequence goes on along the minus strand of JARQTG010000135.1, from coordinate 641,280 downwards.
GTATATGATTAATACACTTTTCGTTATTTCACTATGTCAAAATGACAGCCATATACTCATTGGTATCCTTAAATACAACCTTACCGTGACATATTTTTTCTACGGCAGGTACGAAGAATTTATCGCAGACTACTGCTAACGCGATAAAGAGGTAAAGAGATACGATGACGTGTACGACGACAGCCCCGTCTTGTCGCTGTTTCTCATCGAATAAGTCATGTGGAAAGTCTTCGATGGCGGGTAGTGTGCAATTAATACCTATAACGTTAAAAATATAATCACTCGTAATTTAGTTAAATATTTTATTGTATTGGTTTTATGTTATTGGGGTTGAATACTTGTTTACATAGAAAATACACCTAATCATCAATAGTTAAATTATTGGGTACACGCGTGTTAAATAATTATCATTGGTATAAAGACATTTTTTTTAAATACTACAAGCAAGCTTCAAATCAGTTCACGTGTACTCGCACTGTAAGTCAGTATACTCGGTGCTAACGTGAGTTCATTCCCTGCTACAGTTACTGCTGCCAGCCTATACAGTATTCACACGATACCTTTACTGTCAAAGTGGCCACATCATTGACACAGCAATAGCGCTTAATCACGCACGGTATACTACTTAGCGTGTTTGGTATTTCTGACAGCACAAACAGAGATAAGATGATCAGTGAAGAGAGAAGAGTTTGTCTAATGTTACACGAATTAAAATTGTCGCTCGTAAGCCGAGTAACGCGTAGGCACAATCGTTGACTTTGCTTACAAGAATTTAGCGTGACTTTCTTCGTAATTATTGTACGCAAAATTATATTCGAAGAAATCTTAAGGAATGGGATTTGCTGAATATTTGAGAAATTGATATGACGAACAAACGAATAAAAAAAAAGTTATAGTCAAAAGATAATTTTCCGGTTAAATGTTGAAGATCAAAATTCAAAAAAATCTTGAATTAGAATTTTTGTTTTACGTACATTATTTCAATGTAGAAACAAGTGCACAGGGCAGGTCATTGCAAGAGTTCGGGAAATAATAATTATCGTCGCTAGCTACGCATTTTCTACTCCGGATGCTCCACTCCCTGATGGCAGCATTCGTGAAATATACCATTTACGTAATGCCGCGACTATTGAACGTCGCTAATAGAAAGGCTTAATTATCAATAAACACGAAGTCGGTCAGGTCCTATTTGACGCTGCCTAAAAGTCATAGCCATGCGCGACATACTACGAGGACGAGTGCGCGTTGCAGACACGCGTCAATTACATCGCAACAAAATTGCACCGCACGATAGTAAAACACCGAATCGCCAAGTAGGAAACGACTTGTTAAACGTCCCTGGCGATTCTCAATTTTGTAATTTCGCAAAATCGCGCCTTCCCTTATTTAGGAAAATAATACATGACACGTATCTAGTCAAGTGGTGTATGACATATACGATGGACTGTAAAGAAACTATTTCTGAAGAGAAAAAAAAAATCTTATCTCAGACAATGCTACATACACCTTTCATTTGATATAACAAATATTTCGATATCGTCTCGCTAGACAGTACTAAGGAAATACGATTATTGATTTATCGATTTTCATTCATATAAATCCTGAATAATTCCTAAAATGATTCAAGCGTGCCTTGCGCCTATGCGGTACGAAGACTCGAGAACTCTACCGACCGGTTAGCACTAACATAAGCGTTAATAGCCGTTTCCGAGCGAAGCGGCGTACGATTTCAATTGAAGGACTTGGAAGACTCATAGAGCATCCCGCGAGAGAGTAAGAGAGGAGAAGAGAAGTAGTGAATGAAAGAGAGAGAGAGAGAGAGAGAGAGAGAGAGAGAAAAGAGAAATAAAACAAGTAGGATCGAACGTGAAGATTTGTAAGCAAAAAAGAAATACGAATTTAACATGGACATTCCGGAATGTAAAATCGTCCGGAGAAATAAGAAGATAGAAGCGAATAGAGAAGAAAAAGCTACAAATGTAGACGGATAATTTCTTTTTCGAGTGAGTGTTCCTCTGTGCATGTGAGTAGGTAAAGCAAGTGTATAGGTGCCTGGTGTAGGTTATACCTATGTGGCTGATGTGACTTCCTACCGATTAAGCAACCTAAAGAAGTTAAATTGCTCTCATTCAACCGAGTAGAGTAGATGCCATTCATGCCTAATGTACGCCGTATAAACTAGGTATAACACGACTCAACAACTCGGTCGACCGACCGGCCGACCAACTGACAGACCGACCAACGGACTTCAACTTCAACTTCCCTATTTTTACTTGTATGGTCGTACTATAAGTTCTTCTCTTTTTTCTTCTTTCCTTATTGTTAATTACCAATCTTAACTAATACTTAATCGCACTTAATTCATAGCCTAATAGGCCTACTTTGGTCCTTTCTTGACTGAGCCAGATAATACATTAATGATCCTTATTTCCCTCGTTAAGATCAGAGTCACGAAAGAAACATACGTGTACGTAATAGAAAGACCCGATTGTCGATTGGTCGTCAGTATAAATTATAATCATAGCTTTTATTATTCTAGTTACTACATTGAGCACGAACTATGCTGTTTTCTTGGGAAAATTGTGACATTGAGCTTTCATATCTTTGCCTTACTTTATTCTACGTTGAAAATGTTCGTTTAATGAGATTTCAAAATTTATATCTGAATCTAAGCGAAATTGGAACACGATGGCTTTTGATTTTTCTGAACTTGTTATGATTATTTAGAAAGAGAAATAATATTGATTTTTGTACTCATGAATCTGATATCTACGTGACATATGGATATTGAATTTTTAAAGTAGGCATTTATTGGCTTGGGTACAGTTACAAGCTCGGGCAATCGGCCATCACTTTTGTAACGCGGAGAAACTATGAATCCTAACTGTAGATTATAGTAGAATGTAACATGTCTATAAATATTTCGTTAGTTACATATATGTATCAGTATTCAATGACAGTACACGTATGAAGACTGTGTAATAAAGAAACTTGTCGACATATGACGTTAACAAAAAACAGCATTTCAAAAATACAAGATGATAAGATGAATTTCAATTATTTTTTCTAGTCAAAGTCTTCACTTGTTTTCTGACGCAAAACAGTAGATGATTAATATAAAATGAAAGTTATGAAAATTGTGGAAAAAATGTCATATATCTCAACCTATATATCAATTAATACATCTCGATCTGACAGAACTTAATCGTTATGAAAAAGTTGATGAGCAAACATTGAAGGTCTTTACAAATCAGACATAAATTTCTCCCGTGAAAGGAAAGATTTACAATAAATAGCCGAAATAAATGTGAAAAATGAAAATTATATCAAAATCACATAACAGTTGTGTTTTTCAAGCTTTATAGAGAAAAAAAGTGAATTAATTATTTAAAAACTGTAAAAATATGTCTCTTTCCACATAGCAATGACGCCAAATCAAATCCGTCGATCAATACGAAATTCAAAATCTGTCACGTACTCATCGTTCAAACTTCTTCCCGTGTTACTGTAATTTCAACGTAAAATGTCTACCCGCAAATGATTTCCTCTAGTCGAATGCCGACAAAAAACAACACATCACCCCGCGCTTACGTGCGAATAAAATAACAAAAATTCTCATTTTTCGTCTCCATCTCTTGTTTCGTCCAGAGCCTTGTACAAAGGTACAAACAATCCTCAGTACACTCCCTCGATTTTCTTACATCTGGTCTCTCTTCTCTCATATTCTCTTGTCTTTCAGTAATTGTGATATATTTTTTTTACAAATACTTAACAGTGAATCAAGAATGTGTTGGCACAGCGAACGAATAGTTGTGTGACTGATAATATTTGAACAGATAAAAAAAATGCAGATAAACCAACCTCCTCCTAGGTCAGACGTATCCATGTTGTCAATCCCGTTGTCACACACATACTACATTAACAACTACTCCGAAGTCCGACATCGTTTGTTGAATCGCATGTCCCTCCCTCTTCGTGCTCGTTGCATCTCTTCGATCCTACGACAAAACAGATACAACTCGCCGCACCGTAACGCTAATCATCAAATCATTGCACTTTGCATGATTATCGACACTTATAATGACAAATATTAATTACGTGAATTCTTTCACGTTTTCTTTCATTTTTTATTTTCATCACACATTTATATGGCTTTTAAATCGTACGATTAATTAATTATGTCTACGCATCGACATATGTATACGTCTAGAGGACTGGTTGCAATGTAACTTGCTTCGAGTAAACGCCTACATTCCTGGTGCAGGTTAAACGCAATTAAAGCTCGAATAAAAATTCTATCGCAATGGGATGAATGTTTTAATGGTGGAAAATATCGTGTAAATAGTGATATTAGGTTTTTAATCAGGATATTTGAATTTGTCATTTTTTTAATATTGGTCATTTTTACATTATTCGTAACCAAGGTTCGTTGAGTAGTGCTATTAAAATTATTGAAATTTTTTTATCAATTTTATATAATGTTATTATATATTTTCAAAATTTCACTTCATACCGGTTAACCATTTTTCATTGGTGGGACAATGGTATTGCCTACTTCGGTTATTACAAAGTTTTATAGTTTTAACATGCAAAGTTCATATGGAAAGTAAGTAGTTGAACTTAATCGTTACAAAATAATATAGTATCTAGTATACTACTTGCAAAGATTTTAACAATGTTTCTTAATTGTACGGATATCTTGAAAATTAGTAGGTGATCAAAAAAAATTAGTTACAAATCATAAATCTACATGACTTAAATATTTGGAGTTTTGTGACTTCACGTACAATTATCAAATAATATCTACATACATCCGAATGTAATTTTGTTTCATCGTATCGCTTTGACGATTGTTATATTTATTATAAGATAAAAAGGTTTACCCTTCTCAGACAAACGGGATCTTACAAACTTTCCACGAAGACATTGCGGAAAAAACCATTTTTAACCAACCGAGTGACGTTTATTACCTGGATATACGAGTAACAAAATTAAATCAATAAAAATGCTTGAATCGCACAATAGTAATAAATAATAGTAATATAATACTTGTAATTAAATTTTCCAATATATCATATATTTTTATTTCTTACTCCATCACAGTATCTTGTTACGTATTAAAACGTCTCATTCTCTACTATAGGACGTTTCGCAGCTTCTCTTACCTCAAGTTTCCCAATATTTTGTATTATTTTATTTCCCATTATTTCCGTCGCGCTAACATTTTAGCATTTCGTTCTTCTTTTCCTTGCGTTCATAGAGACTTAGATATATCACAATAATAATCAGTGTCAATTTTAGGTATTAAATTATAAAATTAAGAGACAACAATTTTCTGTACTTCACGTCTCTCATATATGCACAGTAAGGACTCTTCAGGAAATATTAATAGCATTGGATGATAATACATTAGTTTTAACATGGCAAAAGTTACTATAACCTTGCATGCGTTTGTGGAATTTTTAATAAGAGACGAAACTATGTTATAAGTAATTAATGTCCAGTAACATTATATTTAAAACAAATCAAATATTTCTATTTTATATTTCTATATTTCTATCGAAGCCAACAAACTGTTGTACAAGTATTCTTAAATCGCTTCTACTTGTATGATGTATCGTTAACCTTCTCATAAGCAGAAAAGAAATTTTTACATTGATAAAGAAAAAGTGAAAACTCACGGAAGAGGTAATGCAACAAACATTCACTTTCAATGGAATATTATCCTGCTTCTTTAAGAATACAGAAGAAATTTACTTAGTCGAATAATCTTATCGTCTTGATAACGTCTATAGTCGAATGAATTATACTCATGGTATCGACATATTGCTTGCCAGTATCGGTTTGAACATCGGATACAGTTCATCAACTATTATCGACGATTAATCCATCTTTTTGAATTAAAAATCGAAATTTTCCAATAATTAATTATGGCGAGACGTCACAGACATATGGTCGGATATAGAATTCTACTCGTACTAGTTATTCCTGCTATGTATTTTCTCTGCGTCAGTTTTGCCGGGCTGTTTTCGCCCAAGGATCCAGGTGATAATACGAAGCTTGAGAATATAGGTGAGTATGTAATAAATTGTGCATTTTTCAAATGTCTATGCACGGTTAATAAGGACCGTTGTACCGCCTGAAGATGGTTCTATTATGGGAATCGATAAAAGTGAAATGTACAGAACCATCTTCAGGTGGTTGAATAATCTCGAGCAGCAGCAGACATTATCGAACGAAAAGTGGTAAATATGTTTCGGGAAAAAACGATGAGTTGTTAAATTTATTATGTATAGTAACTTTGAATCTCGTAGTACTCTTTGATTCTTTATTACTGTCTGATTAAGATTATTAATTTGAGAGATAAGATATATTAAGTGGCCAGATAGATCTGTATATAAAATATTGCGAATTTAATGATTCCATATTTATAGCTTAATTCTTTAATTGTTCGCGAAGAAACTAATTCAATTATAAATTAAATAGTAATTCTGACTCGGACAGATTAAATGTGATAATTCACGTAAAAGTGACATAATTAAAATACAATAATGAATTCAGTTAACAAATATCAATATATTACATTAAAATGTATAATCAGCCCTTTTCTCTGTCCTCAATTCAAGTATGATGACTACTTAAAGTATTACAAAAAATAATAAACATTATCAATTTAATACGTTGAAATGACTGCGTTCTATTAGGAATGATAAGGTTAAGTACTGTGGAATCTGCAATAAATAGTCACGTATTTCACAAAGTTCGCACTGCAACAATGAAGACATACATATCAGCCTACATTAGATACTTGCAATACGTACACAAGCGCGTGCATCAGTTATTTGAAGATATTGAATTATTTTGATAAATAATTCATTTTTTCGCGATATCATCTATATAATATGGTCATTAACAAGAAATTAATTGTCATCGTAAAAATTATCGTTATTAATATCCAATAGTCTAATTCTTTCATTTCAAATTTATTCGTGAATCAATCCAAACAAATTTTACGTTATATACTTTCAGGATCACGTAGGCTACTTTGGATACAGGAAAATGCAAGTGATGGCGAGATAAATTGTACCCCGCCTGCTGTCAACGAGTTTCCACCGGATGGATTCACACGGGCACAAAGACAATCGGGTTTCATCGTAATTCATTTTCTCATTGCAATGTATCTCTTTCTCTTACTCGCTATCGTTTGCGACGACTACTTTGTACCTTCGATTAAGAAAATATGTGAAAGTGAGTATAACTTTGTTCAGCATGATCTATATATGTTCTTACGTGTATAAAGGATTATTCAGGCCAAACGTACCCAATGAAGTTAGTCTGTCGATTTGATCTTGGTATTAGAACAAAGTTCAGTTTGTCCCTTTGTACCGAATACAGATTAGTGCAATGTTGATAATATATTGTAATTCGTGGAAAATTTGTAATCTTATCTGATGAAAATTTCTAAAAATACGGCTCAATATTGCTTTGATATGTATGTTTATTATGATTATGAAAATAATAGATGCGTCATAAATTTTTAATCAATAAGTAGGCAGATTAGTCTATACGTGTTTTCCTTAAGAATCGATAAGAATGAATCCCAAAAATGTGCCGTAGCGAATGATTAGATTGAGTGCATATCTGTTGATTTTCTTTTCTCCATAGCTTCTGTAAGACATTTTCATTGATGTACAATAAAAGATTAGCTGTTAGCAAATCTGTCGAAAGTCTGTCTTAAAGACGATTTAAAGACGTCTTCGGACTAAATGACGCCTGGAAGTCATCTTTAAGACGTCTTTTCGACATTTCTGATAACAGGAAAGCCATTCACGAGTATCACAATCAATATTGATAAATTTGATAAAGAATGAAAAAAAAATTTTGACATTTTTTTTTGTCATTATTTAAATTCTTAGTAAAGAAGCAAGTGTACATGATCATCATCATGCTCTGTAAGAGAATGACTAATATCATTTCTGATAATGATTTTTAAGTATCTCCAATATCAGCGAGATAAACCGTATTAATTAGTAACAAATCGATATTCCAAGATGTTATCAATTCGCAGAGCTCGGCATGACGAAGGACGTAGCAGGAGCAACTTTTATGGCGGCGGCTACTTCCAGCCCGGAATTATTCATCAATGTTGTTGGAACATTTATCACTGAGGGAGATCTGGGAGTTGGGACAATTGTTGGTTCTGCAGTATTCAATATTCTTGCGGTTCCCGCCTGTTGTGGATTATTCGCAAGTCAGGTAACCGACAGCTCATATCCTGGGATACCTCGGTACTAATATCCTATTTGTCAAGATTCGCTCGCAAGGAAACTTTCATTTGAAACGTTATATACATGTAGAGTCTGACGTGTTTCCTTTAAATTGCAGGTATTAGATCTGGATCGGTGGCCCGTTAGCAGGGACTCTCTTGCTTATGGAATCACCGTAGTATTACTCATAGTGACTTTACGAGATGGTCGTATTGAGTGGTATGAAGCATTAATTCTCGTTTTCTCATATATTATATATATACTGGGTGAGTGTAATTTTGAAATTAAAACAGCCAAGACATTTTCGAGTTCAATAGTTGTGATCGAGAAATATATTGTTTTCCAGCGATGGTGTTCAATCGGAAAATAACAAGGTGGATAAATTTACTAAAATTCAAAAGAAAGGAGTATACAAATATGAACGAACAAACTCCGCTCATATCCAATAGTAAGATATTGAATTTTTGAATTTGACGTTATGCACGTATTTAATGAATTTTTTTTTAATTTATACTATTTTTACGTTTTGGATTTTTAATTATTGTTTTTTTTCATTTGCTTGCTTACTCGTTACTTTTTACTGGAGCAACTCATGGTTATATTTCTTAGATTGGGGAACGTTGCTACACAAGAAATGGAGACCTTGAGACGATTCGTGGCAGATTGCCCAAATGCACGAGAGTCGTGCAATAAGTAAAGATTTTGCGACTTTACTGTGCGCCATTCTGAGCGCTCGGTAACCCAGTTTCCGTTTTGAATTATTTTCCAGTTCCTTTAACGCGATGAATGTAACGGAGAATTTCATTTGCCTCGGTATCAGACGCATTTTATAAATTCGCAGCATCGGATTTCCAAACTGCGATATAATAACATAAAACGAACGTTATTCGAATACGAAAATTCGTGCATGCCAAATGAATTGATTGTCGATAAAAATATTTATTATTCGTACAAAAAATTATTGATTCGATATTACCGAATATCTTTGATCGTTCCAGATCGCTTCGAAGACAAGAATATGGAATCACTGGAATTTAGCGACGACGAGGGAGGTAAATTATTAGAAAATTTGTATATGAAAAGTTAGAATTTTCAATGATTTTATCTCAGATCGAAATATTGTGATAAAAGAAATTCTTGTTTTTATTTATCAGAAATTGTGAATCTGATTAATTGGCCCAGTGGCGTCTGGGATAAAATGTGGTGGGTTTTAACATGGCCGATCAATTTGGCTTTACTTATCACTGTCCCAGACTGCAGAAGACCGTCACTTAAATCTTGGTTTCCTCTCACTTTTATTATGTGCGTCGTCTGGATAGCAACCATGTCCTACGTAGTATCATGGGTTATTACGATTATCGGTAAGCTACAAAAATAGTTCATAACCTTTAATCCACTTATAAATATATTTGCAGACGCAAACTATAAATTAACCCAAGAAGGCATATATCATTTTTCTCTACCTAATAGGTAAACATGGGGTGCAATGGCGCGCCGAACCTTTTCGTGTTATATAATCCTTCCTGTCAACAGTAAATTAATAAATGAGTAACACATTCTCTTCGTTCTCTAACAATGGCCTAAACTAATTTAATTTTCAGATAAACATTTAAAAAGTAATATAAAGCAAAAAAATGGAAAAAATGATTATTTCAGGGTCTTACCTTAAATTTCGCTTGGGGTAACATTGCACCCCACATATGTCTTCTAGGGTTAAATACAATCATCTTTAACGACACAAATTTTCAGAATGCTTTAATACCTTGTACTATTCTTATAACATTTCAGGCGACACTCTTTCGATTCCGGATTCTGTGATGGGTCTGACTTTTCTCGCAGCAGGCATGAGTGTACCTGAAGCTGTGTCCAGCGTCATTGTCACGAATCAAGGTAAAATCATATATCTGATATAACAAAGAAATAATATTTTTACAGCACTGCATCTTCATTATTTTCAATACTTTTCTTCGGAATACTAATATATGATATATTTTACTATAACTGATATAATAATTCTGATGTAAAAACTTATCGTAAATATGAAATCTATTTTTAATTATAATCAACGATATAATCATAAAATGTAACAGTGCGTGTGATGATTCAATAATGATTCAACATTTAATTTCCACGTGCGTTTGGTTCCAGGACATGGGACAATGGGAATCAGCAATTCAATCGGTTCGAATGTTTTTGACGTGTTGCTTTGTCTCGGACTGCCATGGTTTATTAAATCAGCGTTCTTGCCAAAAATACCTGGTCAATATTATATAAAAATCAACTCAGAGGGTCTCGTGTACAGTTCGCTCTCTTTATTCTCAACATTGGTACTTTTGTATACGGCATTTATCGTGAACAAGTTCAAACTGGACCGCAAGGTTGGCATCTACTGTCTGATAATGTACGGCACCTTTTTGGTCTTGGCGTCCCTCATTGAACTGAATACTTTCTTTGTCGTTAATACACCAACTTGTGTTCACTAATATTTCTTACGCCTTAAGCACGCATTCCTACGAATACGTGATATTCTTACATAAACATATATATATTCTTATCGATTTACTTATATAGTAATAAAATTGCATTGAATTCCTTTTATAAATCATTATTTCCTCGTTCGAATATTCAGCCATATCAATGGAACTTTTATGTGAAAACGATATGGAACTATACAGTCAGGTTCAGGCGCACGATCTAGGGACTTTTTTGCTGCAAGGTTTTAACCCGTAAGGAAGTTATCTCTCAAAAAAATGATCTCGCGGTCCAACCATAAATAACTGTCTTATTGGATTATATCGTAGCCATATAATGGATATTACAATTATCAATCGTACGGTATAGCTGCGGTTTAACTAGCCAATTATTACGAGCGTTAAAATGCTGTATTTGTAGCAAATATACGCAAAATACGATTAAACTGAAGTAAGCTTTTTGTCGACATGATCGGCATAAACGTTAACGTATATACGATTGATGCGTGCATCTGTATAACAGAAGTATTAGCATTTACAGCGGCATAATTTATTTAATACACGTGGAAATTTGCTGCGATAAATTTGGTTGGTGCATGTAATACTTATTAAACTGTGATACTGTAATATTAACATCACGTTCTGTTTATATTTGTATACGAATATAATATGTTGTATGAACAGTTGAAAATGAATATTAGGCAAAAGCACAATTCACAAGTAAGGATAAACATTGAAAAGTAGATTTGATTCCTGTTTTATCGACAGTGATGCAAGTATAGTAGGAATTTCTTGAAGAAATAATAAGATTTGTTAGACGTTTATCTCAGATGCTTCCTCAGTAGGAGCTAAACAAATAAATAATTAGATACAGCAACGTACAAGATTAGCGCAAGTGCTAAGTACAACAATATATTTTAACGAATGTTAGCTTCATTTTCATCGCAGGATAATTCTTATATAACTGAAATTAATTAAGTCATAGCATTACGTGTTTTATCTGAATGACAAAATCCATGATTGCTGGTCAACTCTAGTGGAATAATCCAGTAATTCTGCATTTTTATACGATTTAAGCTGGATCTGCGAGTAGCATGTCAATGGGGATTTTTCGTTTACTCGAGTCGAATCGACACAACTCTACACAGAGATTGATTATTTGTTGGCTCTAACAGAAAATTGTTGAAATGGCCAGTAATGCAGCTATATGTCGTCTCAACTTCAGTAACAGAAAAACTCGCGATCTATATCGATCTTTGTTACTAAAAGGGAAACACGTGATGAGCGATAACCGGAAACGACTGTTGAAAGTCAGCCTTAAGATATTTTACGTCATCTAGATGGCGCCACTGTGACCTATCGAGCGACATGGAATCGAGTTGTCTTTCTAAGAGAGTTGGAATTTTCTGACAGTGAAGTGTTGTCGACGCCCAGTTGCTTGTGAGTCGCTGAATTTTATTTTATAAATTATTATAAAAGGTACGACAGTCCGCAAACTGTATCACGGGCACGAATGAAATCTCTCATATAACGTATAAATCGTAACTTTATGGGATTGAGTAAAGGAAACGAAAAATTCTTAGTACCGAGCAAAATGGCTCCTCTAAAAACAATTCCTCAATGTGCATATGTGCGTTCTTGCTGATCGAGAGATTGTCGTAATTGGACAATCACGATGTACGGCACATAACGCATACTTATCTGCTTTCAAATGCACCTGTTCGCTGCCGAGTGAACGTCCAGTTTTTGGAGTTCGGCTAATCAGCCTTGCATGACAGTACAGGAGGCATTTGTACTTTTAGTACCACTTCCTTAATCGCGGTCATTCAATAGGATGGCATCTCGTGTGTCATACTCTTCTAAGAATATTTACGATATTTTCTATGTCGACAGTTTTGCCTTTTAAGTTTTAATGATTTTAAGAAAAACTTGTCTTTACTGTTCACTACATGGTGGTTCATCATAAGTTTAAATATTTGCTTGAAATTATTGTAGATAGCAAACACAAGGAATGTTTTTGTAAAATAGAAAAGTAATTTAGAATCAAATTAATTGAATGTACAAATGTTCTTGCACTATCAAAGACTTGCTAGGCCATAAATTACCAGAATAGTATTTACGATGTATCCAGGTGTAACGGATATCATTGGGATTATGATTTTACTTTACATTTCTCAGATAATACAAGACTACTGCATCAAATCATTTTAAAAACTGATATTATATATTTCATTATTGAAAATAATATTGATATTTAATGGATGCCTATAGCATTATAAATTAAGAGAATATTTACATTTTCTTAAAACACTGTTTGTGTAATATAGTTAAATTCATTAGATTATCATGTAGCATGGTCATAAAGCCCTCCTCCACTGTAGTAGAAGAATACGGTAAAAATTGATGGAAACTCTTTAATGATATCCTGTACATTATTTCCTTAGGGACCAGTGAAATATTGTTGAAAACAATTCTAACCCTATGTAATGTTTATTATGTTAACAGATAGCAAAACGCAGAAATGCAGACAATAAAGTGTGTTGTGGTAGGTGATGGAGCTGTAGGTAAAACATGCCTGCTAATTTCATACACTACCAACAAGTTTCCATCGGAGTATGTCCCTACTGTATTCGACAATTATGCTGTGACAGTCATGATTGGTGGGGAACCGTACACTCTAGGATTGTTTGACACAGCTGGTAAGAACCAGTATTGATCATTAACATAAGAGCATGAATTAGATTAAACCATACACAATGTACACCAAATATTCTCATTACATATTGGAAAGCATGGATAAATAATTACCGCAACACTTTTATCCATGACTGTCTTTTCCAGTTTCGATATCCATTTTCTGTCTTGAGATGGAATGCTATATTGTACTATCAGTAGTATCTAGTATGCTTGTTTTATGTAACGATTAGGCTGTCAAATGTGAAACGTTTTATAGGCCAGGAAGACTACGACAGACTGCGGCCTTTGAGTTATCCGCAAACTGACGTATTCCTTGTGTGTTTTTCTGTCGTATCACCATCATCCTTTGAAAACGTTAAAGAAAAGGTGAGACATTGTAACGTTCTTTGCTTTCGTTTACTGTCAAAACTGTCTAACTCATAAGTATTCTGTAAATGTTAAAGAAAAATGTTAAGTCAGCATGAATCAACGTACAGTACCGTATGACTATTCTACGGCAAAAAACGATTGAACTTACTAATTAAAAACTATCTTGTAATGAACATGTCTTCTGTGTTATCAGTGGGTGCCGGAGATAACACATCATTGTCAAAAGACTCCGTTCTTACTAGTTGGCACCCAAATCGATTTGCGGGACGATGCTACAACCATTGAGAAGCTCGCGAAAAACAAACAAAAGCCAATCACATCAGAACAGGGTGAAAAGCTTGCAAAGGAGCTTAAAGCTGTTAAATATGTCGAATGTAGTGCTCTGACACAGGTAATTTGTCAAACTTTATTAATATTATAAACATTACTTTGATTGCGTAATATCGTCTATTGAAACTATCGTATATTATCCTGCATATCTCTTGTCTCTTACAATTTCAAGTAATTCCAATTTTGTAGTACTATCATCATTTGATCTCGCATCTTGCGCTTACATTTTTAGAAAGGATTGAAGAACGTTTTCGATGAAGCAATCCTGGCAGCTTTAGAACCACCAGAACCTGTAAGGAGAAGAAAGTGTGTCATCTTGTAGGGGACTATGCGTCTTTCCGTCTTATCTTGAAACAATTGGCTCGTTGCGCCCTACTTTGTAAGTTTCATTATTCAATACACATAGGAATATGCATACGTAGGCGACCGATAAGTAGCCACGAAGAAATTCTAAAGTCGAATCAGTTACAGAGTTTATTCGAATAAACCTTGCGGAATTTGTCTCTCGTACAAAAGCTTTTACGCCAGTTCCGAAACTTATTACAGTTGCATGTATATAAGACGCGATATCGAACACGCAAATGAGTCCAAATTCAATAATTGATTTGTATACTGATTTTAAGTGAGACGTGCATGCTCAAATTTTTATTTTTGTTTAATCTGACAGTCTTATGCGTGCATTCTATCAACAACATTGTGCCATATCTACCTCACGTCACACGTATTACCAATTTCTCTTTATCGCATTGCTGAGCTTAATCTGAATTCGGTAATCAAGATATACTAGAAACAGTATAATTCAAAAGAGCGCAACAAGCATTTAGGGTGTATGGCAACTAGGAAGCACGAGCTATAGGGAAGTCGTTTAAATTGAGAGTTCATGCGGAACATTTCTGTTTAGGATGGACTACGGTATTGAATATGAATACTTTTTACGATCGCATAAGCAAAACGAATCGACCATCCTGGACTGGAGCAATCCCCTGTGAGTTGTAATCGGGATGCCAGCCTCTCAAATATATAGTAAAAAATAAGGCATTTCTAATAATAAGTTACTAATGTGAATTTTTTAATAAATTAAAAATTAAAAGATCATTAAGTATACATTTCTTGTTTAGAAGTCACGAACAAAGGAAAAAGGGGTTTACGTGAATACTACATTCGAGCCTACTAATTCGTTATATACTTAATCACGTGATAAAATTAAGTATAATTTTTCCATATTTCGTCTCGATTAGACACAACTTTTCGACAGCCTGTTTCGGCCGCGTTGCATACAATTCAAATGGCATGTCAATTGTAAACTGACCAAACGCGGAGACGTATCCAGTGATCGTTTAACTGAGTTTTTAATTCCATATAAACACCTGCACAACTGGGCATTATTCCCGAACAATAGACTCGAATAAAAAGAAGGAAACTCCCTTTCCCGATAAGTTCGTATCTTTATAAATTTATACATATTATATGAACAGTGTAACAAAGTATTGTCGGAATATCAAGAAACTGAATTTAATTTAATTTCCTTTATCAATTATTTAGGTTGTGCTCGATACATGCACTTTTGGAAAATCCAATATTATACTAATATTAAAATTCACATAAAGTTTTTCATAACGGGTTTCTCACTCTTGACTAATATCCGCACCATGTATCCTATCGTTTCTGTATTTTCCTTGTCGAATTATTTTTAAAAACTTACGTGTACATCGAGAAGAAGTAAATCCAGGACCTTCGTTCTCCATTCGTATTACAAATGTATAATACAATAAAATTGTACAACAGTTGCGCCATTTGCCGTTTTAAAACTTTCCGTTAGAGTCAGTCTATTGAAAGTTTTCGAAACCACCAATAGTACAACCATGTTGCACTTCTAATGCTTTACAAATTTGTAGCACGATACAAAAATCGGGGTTCATACGTAGAAACACAGGTATACCTGTACAGCACTAGCAACGTAAAGTTTAATCAATACTAGTTGCAAGTGTACGTATCAATTGCAGTTAGCTAAATGAACAAAATTTATTTTAAAAATTCTTTGAGTTTAGGAAATAATACTCCACGCTTGGATCTGCCACCGCAACAATTTCAATTACTCTTGTATCCAGCGATAATGTATAAAAATGAAAGCGTCAAACAAAAGTAATAATAACCCGGCAAACACAGTGTAACGTCTACATAACAACTATCCAAAAATGTCCTATTCAGGAACATACAGCTACGTACATGTGTCTAGTATTTTATAACTATAAAATCCTTCAGTAAGAAATTCGAAAATTACTGATTTACAACTGTTACACCATGTTTGTTGAGAAGGTACCGAAGCAAAAAGCAATGTGCATATCTTAGACGACTTTACTATGCAGGATTTATTCGATGAATATACTATGCGCCAGTATAACTGTTGTATAGATAAAGCTTTTATTTACATACTAACGACTAATTTATTTAACAATCAAGTGGATATATACAGTTTATCTCACTTTTGGCCATCGATCATAAAAGTATCTAACTTACATTAAAACCAACATTTCATATACGTAGTATAACGTTAATACTGTTCTCTATCATAAAATACTTCAATTGCTATTGTACCAAGTTTATGAATTTATACTATATAGTGTCTAAGTAACTATATTATACGGACTACGTGTCTTTGATGCAAATTAATCGAAATCTCCTTTGTTTCTTTTCATCATACTCGTGCAACACTGGCACTTGTTACGATATACTTTGGATACTTTAACACTTCATTCGATTCGCCCACTATGAGAAACCACAGTTTCCTGCGTTTCACCCTTGACCTTCTCTTGAATCTTCAAGCTTAGTGTCTTCAGTTCTCCTAAACATGCTTGCTTCGTTACATAATACCAACGTCCCAAAAAAAAGCAAATACTCATATGACACTCGCATTTTCATTCTCGCTATATTTACCTATGGAATAAGAGAATACTGTAAATTCTTCACTGGACCACTGGACAATAGTAATGTAGCATGCCTAGTCATTAATAAATTAAATAGTATCCTTCACAGAGAGAAGTAAGATACGTTATGTATTAGTAATGTACTTCGTATATACTCGATCAAGTACATACATTTGACCTATGCGTGACGCTTAAGTGTGTCTTATGGAATCAATTTTTTAAGGATTTCACGGAAAATTCGACGACTAACATACGTCGTGTCCTAACTGCGTCCTTTATAAAATGCTATTTTACTACTACGATTATTCCATGAGCTGCTTCTCTTAATTTTAATGCTCGATTCACACCCACGAGTTGCATCCACTATTGATCACACTTATAGAACAGCAATTTCATTTTGTACCCTATATATACAGGGTGTTCGAAAATGACCGTATCTTCGAAGAATAATGAAATCTTTTGTATGAATTTAACAACAGTTAGAGTATTAATTTCGAGCTTTGAATTACATTGCTTAAAACAATTGAGATTTATAATAATCGACTTTTAAGACTTGTTCACGTCTTACTTCAATATTCATGTCACTGGAAACTGCGTACTGCCATTTTTTTTTTTCGTTATTATCAATCGGCAAGCAGTGACAGTCCAATTTTCACGGATTCGAATTATCTCGAAATTGACATTTTTTAAAATATTTTCTTATGCGCCTTATGAAACTTTTTATTTAAATACAAACAATCTTTTCCGTACGCCCTGTGTATATGTATTATATATATATATATATTAGTTATGTTTTCTCAAATTTTTTTCTTTTTTTTCTCTGTATCAGCGAGTCAAAACCGTATCAGATTCACTAATCCCTATTAATATCTTTTGCAACCAGCAATCTCGCGAGTTCTTGTATCTTCGCTTTATTTACTCATATCCACCATTCAGATTGTAGAATTCACGTGTTTTCCACATGCATTTCTCCACGATCGTTTCCATCGGTTTTACAATCTTTTATTACCGATTAAACTCGAGTCTCTCGACAATCAACTTCATTCCCGCAATTCACAAAACGTATGCCAACAGCGCTAAACTATATAATTTTCAACGATAAATCGAATGCTAACGGTTTCGGAAAAATTCTAGCAATACAAATTATATTTTCAACTCTCACAATAGTAGCGACCTGAGTCCGAAATGGTCGATATACGTACATAACGATACACACGAGTAGAATATTGATACAATAATTTCAATATCCAGCCAATTGGCAACAAGTACTGAAATTTCATTCTAATCGGTTGGAACAAACGGTTGCTTGGTATCCACAGACGTGAAGCACACCAAAGATAATTGGAAGAAAAAAATAAAGAAATAATAGCAAAACCAAAGGTAAAATTCGAAATCTCCATTCTATCACTTCCATTCCCTATACATATATATGCTACGCTCCTCAAAAATCGGACTTGTTACATCGTTACGTTTACATAACAGATTACTACGGAGGGTCCCAAATACTGTTAGTTATCAATCGCCTTGCAATATAGTTTACAATATTACATCGTTAATTATTACAATATAAGCCTGCGAAAAGGCTCGTTATTCGTTATGTAAAGTAGTTTGTGCATGGTACCTGGATAACTTTGTTCGCATCACATGTACTATTATTACGATATAATAATAATAACAATGACAGTGATATTAACGATCATTCGATTACTCTGTTTAGCTCAGTCGGTTCGCAATCGTCTTTACAAACCTCGCATGATACGTCAATTTTTGCGACACACAACAAATAGCCCTCTACCCTTGTTCTAGCTATGGTCCAGCAGATCTTTCAACCTGAGTTAAATAATCTTCGAAAATTCGTAAGAATCCGCAGTGTCCAACGAACCCACTTAATACTTCACGTGTACGATTATACGCAATTTATCAGAACGTCGATTTTAAGTAGAATTAATTTTTCAAAATTGAAAACAGAAACAAATTTCCTAAAATCAATTTGGCCACGGGTAGATAAGATTTCGAAATTATCTGTAATAGTGTCTGTCAACGTAACTTTATCGTAGTACTCGCCACGGCGTACAGGCGGCGCTAGTGTCGCTTGCATATTTCACTGATAGTAACTACAATGCATAAACGTTCTCTCGTGTACATCGGAAGTGCATTTTTGTATAGTCCACTGCGCGCCATCTCTAGCACCCAGTAGTACCTCGTACAAATGCGTTACCTTGGAGCAATTCGTATAAGAGACAATTCAGTGGACACTTCCACATCCGGTAGAACTTTGTATCGACGCGCCACTTTCAAGACGAAAACTCTAATAGGCGGAGAAATAAAAGAACGAGCGATCAGCCAGGAAATTTATCCCGAAAATAGCATGGTACGATCTGCCATTTCGTTCGAGATTGAATATATTTTTCGTGCGACGTAAACCGACCGGCATAAAAGAAGAAAACAATCACAGACACGCATCGACGCGAGGCGTCGTGTTGATCGTGAAATGGGATGGACGAAGGTAAGTCAAACGCAATTCCTAGTTAAAAGAACTCTTTGGAATGAATTTTACTAGCTTAAAAGGTAACTAAAATGAAAGTACAAATAAATAATGAATATGAGATTTTCTATACGAAAACGATCCAAGCGAATATACGCACGATCGTGTATGTTCACTTGTATATATATATTCGTGTGTGTGTATACCTATTAACGTGTACTAATTGTGTGTGTTCATGTAGATTATGTATGTATCGTATTATTTTGTCTCCGTAATTGCGTAAGTGTATACACATACTTGCATCTATAGTTTCGTCTACGATTGGTAGATACCTAACTATATATTAATTAATAGGCCAGTGTTGTAATTATTGCAGTCTTCAATGTTCCAAAGCCCTCTGTGTTTTTTTGTGGTTTTCTCTTTCGTCTCTTTTTTTTGTTCTGTTCTCTTCCAACCGCATACATCATTCCATTTACCATTATCAGTGTGATGAGAGTAGATGACTGTTCGTACAAATATAAATATTTGGGGATCTAGTCGTTTCGTCAAAGTGTACGGAACATCTCGTAGAAACGCAATCTCACGTGAAGCTTACTTTAAATGCGACATTCACAATGCATTCTGTAACATTGAAACTTGGAACAGGAGCGATCCTCGATTTTAATGTTAAATACGGAGAACCAAGGGTTCCGATTCAATTCCACATTCCGCATTTCCCGATACGGTCCCTCGTGCTACGCTTCTCGCTCGCAAATAATAGCGCGTAGTAATGCTATGGTAAATCTAACGAACATCATAAACGCAAAATGATATAAATATTGATGATATATATGATATATAATAAAAGAATTATTCAGTGCGTTACGTGTGGAGTACGAAAGAGATTTTTATGATCACGTGATATGTATTTACATACGCAGTGACCACGACTATTATTTAATAATAAAAAGATCTGTCTCTAGGGCGGACTGCTGCTTGTAATTGATATTATAAATTAAAACGACTTAAATCATAATTAACAATAAGATAATAACTTTGGTTGTCAGTGTTTTTGTATTAGTATTATTATTATTGTTATTAACTCTATGATTACACTGCGATCGGCTAAGATCGCACGATAAACTATTTCTCTTTCGTTGAAACTTATAGAGTTTCGCAATGTAAACGTCGGCGTGTTTAATCGCAAACGTGATCGATATAAAAATTCGCATTGTTTCGCACGCAAAATTGAACTTCGTCTTTACGTATGTGTCTCCAGTCAAGAGAGACTTGTCAGTATTCTACGTCAGATACATGGAGTATTTACAGAGCATTAAAAATGTATTGGTTTATTTGGTGAATCAATTATTTATTCTTTTTCTGCCTTCTACTGATTTATGTTGAAAATTAAAAAGTCGCCTTTTCATCTTGCAACTAATAGATCAAGCGACTGTCAAGCGACATGCATCATTATGATTCATGGATCTCTGTTTATCTTTTGAGCCTGCTGAAGATCATTGATGCATCACTTAAAAGCGAGTCTAACGGCACTCGTGATCTTCGACTGACGTATTTATCAATCGTGACCGGCACAACGAGCGATCGTAGAACTTTTTACTTGCTACAGAAAAGAAATTGGATCTTTTTGTATATTTTTGCTCTACGAACGAAATTGTAGTGACGGTGTCACTGCGAAGAAGAGCAAAAAATGATCTGTAATTAATGATACTAGCTGATCAATAGCGAGGATATCGACACGTTAAATTAGCCATAATGCGTACAACGTTAGTAGATATCAATGATCGTTACATCGAATTTTAGCAAAATTTTCGAAAATTGTTACCGTGCGAAATTACCGAAAATGTGAACAATTCTTTATTGTGTAATCTGAGATGACTTTTCTTCAAGCCGCAGGACCGTCTTTAAATCCTACAACTTTCCATTGGACACCGAGAAGTTTTTTATTGATCACGAAAAACTTGTATTCGAACAGATCGTGAGCTACGTGGAATAACTCAATTCTGATTTCCCACAATTCCTTTCAGCATTTAACAGATCCAACGAGATAAACTCATCGTGTTAACGTTACATCTCAAAACATTTTTTGTCCCTTCAACGTCTTCGCTAAATTTGGCACAATTATTATTCTTTCGAATACGAAGTATCGTGCATTGATAAAACTATCGTGTCTTCCAATACCCTAGTAGCGTATGACACATTTTCAATGATCCTATCGAATTCCGTATCGACAAAGACCTCTGCTCGCACATAATTTTCCACTGCTTCTCGTGGAATTTCATTGTCGATTGGAGACATACTTAGGAACGATATTCTATTCAGACGGGAAGGATGGAAAAGTTACAGTTTAGACTCTAGACTCATCGATCCGAAAGTGACGCCATGGCTTACATCAAGAAGCGCGGCCAAGAGACACGATACGCGAATCGGTAATTCCTAAAGCACATCTACTCCAAAAAGTATGTGTAGAATCTCCTGCACGAGAGGCGATCCTGATTAGCCGTAATCGTACACCAAAAATGTTGCTGTCTCTTATATATACACGTTATGCAAGAGATGCACACAGATCCCAGACAGTGAAAGCCTTATACGCAAATTTGCTCATGGAGATTCGCCGCAGCGCACGCCAAGGTGCATTGAGAATTTGGAAGAATTTTGATGCACAAGATTCTCCTGAGCGCCATAAGATACCAACGACTTTTATGGAGTAATTTGGTCAAAATCCATGAGATCCACGAGATCCAGTTGCTTCTTGGCACGCGTCCGTGACCTCGGGGATTAATTATCACCACTTGTCTGCATTATTGAAAACGAAGACGGACGATGTGCTGTTCTGTCAAAACAATTCCCAACGGGCGCCCTCCGGTATTTTCAGGAATCGTGCATCCCTAAAAACCATTTGGGTAAACTTAGCGGGCAAATAGGAAGGAACGTGCTCGACTGAGCTTCGTTAATTTTTACCTGAAGAATGGTAGCACGTTGTATGTACATGCATATCGAGAGTTTCTCGTGAAGATCCGTTAGTCCAATATTCGAAGTTTTACACGTTCATTGCGTAGTATACAGAGTTCTGGGTGTTTGGTGGAGGCACGTTGCTCGGATGTCCCAGGAAGGAATTGATTGGATGACTGGCGGACGTGTTACTTGTAAAATCGTGAGCAGGTGCACTAGCGGCACCCTCGGGAACTCCACGCTCGGCTACGGTACGCTGTACCTTCGTTGGTGAGGATAAGGGTGACGAAGAACTCGATGAGATTGTAGAGAGCTGAACCGACGCAGTCGCCATGTTGTACGATGATAAAGATGAAGAGGTAGTTGCCGAAGGTAGGGAAATCGTCTGCGTCTGTACATCCGCAGCACCGCGACCCAGATGTACTTGATAGGAGTAGCCAGCGCCACCCGGTGTAGCAGCCCGCATCGGTGTGGTCACGGAATAGGGGATGGACGCCGCCACCCCGTAGATCGGTATAGATTGCTGTTGATGTTGATGTTGATGCTGATGCTGATGCTGATGGGGATGAGTATGAGGGTGATGCTGCGGTGGAGGAGGTGGTGCTGGAGGTTGTTGCTGTTGTTGAATTTGCATGGGATGTCCGTGGGGGAGGTGAGCGGCGTGAGCAGGATGAAGAGTGTGAGTACCGAGGGGACCCAGTGAAGTTAAGGGTTGTAAACTACCAGCATTGGATAGACGAAACTCTTCAGGCTGATGGAGATGCAAATGCAGAGCAGGGGTTTGGGAATGGGGTGGAAGAACAGCCGCTGGTCTTGAATAGTAACGTGGTTGATGCTGGTCCGTATGAGTATTTCGTGGATAAGGATATCGCTCGATATGGTTTGCGTAATTCGGAGAGGAATGTGGTGGTAGGATTCGCTGTATGTTCTGATAGGTTGGATCCGACATCCCGTTATAGGGAACAAAATACATGGTCCGATAACATTTTGTATCGGAAGTGGGAACTAGGCCGCAGTGGTTGTTGGAAATAGCCACGGCTGGATGACGTCGTACTTTCGCCGGAAGGGTGCTGTAAATGTTTCCTGGTGCTCCGTCACCCCCGCCGGCGATGCGTAGCATTCTTGCACCTGCTGGGGTATGTTGCTCGGGGAAGCGAACACCATTTTTATGATCAGGATAGCGATGACTTCCCTCGTCAGGCATGGGAACTCGAACTAACGGTCGCGGTAGAGTGCTCTCGAGATATGAACTACGCTTTAGGGTACCCTGGCTCACTGCGGACTCTCCTATAATCTCATACATCTCATCGATCTGTTTCTGCATTGTCCTTATCCTATCAATTGTATTTGTATCTCGGCCATCCTCGAACATCACGTAGGCATCCTCGTCTACAGGCTCAGAGAAGTTTTCAAATTTCGATTTTAAATATCGTTGTTGATTATGAAAACCGGCTTTAGCGTCGGCGAAGGAATTGGGCGCAACAACGTTCCGTGATTGAAGCTGTCGTATGATCTCATTAGTAGAGCCGAATTGAGGCTTTATACCCCGTACGGAAGGTCGTCGATTGAATCCATAATCATTGAGTTCGTCGTCGTCGTCGTCGTCGCGATGTTCCTCCGTATCGTTGTAACGTTTCTTGATCCTCTCAGTCCTCGATTTATCCTGCTCGACAAAGGCCAGTAGTTCATCTGTCGTAGAATCCCCACCGTCGCGATCAGGTCCTGTACCGGTTGGAGTTCCTCTCGTGACATCTGGTGGGCCAGCCGCGTTTTTATAATTCCTCTCTTCACCCCGAAGAGCGGCGTCGATGTCCTCGAGACTATACGAGGAATCTGAGTTGTATCCTATCGAATCCCTGTTACCACTGGTTGTCATCTTCGAAGACAATTGATAATAATCCTCGCGGTTATCTATACCAGTAGCTGCCACGCAAGACAAAGGAGCAAGACTGGCAAGAAATTGTTTACGGGCATCTGAATTCATCTTCGACACGGGTGTCTTGGTGGAGTAATCCTTGACCTGGGTCATTTTATTACCAATACCCAAGTCAGGAAGATTCTTCGTTGAGTCGACGATTGTCTCGCATTTCTTCTGCCCAAACAAATCAGTGATCTTCTTATACGTTGACTGATGAGTACTTCCAGATCCACTGTTGGCTCCAGCACTGGAAATATGTTCCTGGGAGTTGTTCATAGATCCAGAATTACGTGGAAGAGTCTCGACCTTTGTCTCCTCGCCAGAAGGCGAAGTGCGTATTGGAAACTCAGTGTAATCACTTCCATCAGCCGTAGTTGCATTCTCTGAGGTACTACTTTCCGTATCTTGATCATCCTGATCGACGCACGTCAACTGCCGTATCCTTTCCTCCAGGGTGAGATCCTTCGAAAGTAAGTTCTTCTTCTTGCTACTAGACTCGAACTTGCATATAAGACTTCGTCTTAGCGCATTGCGCTCAATTGTTTTCTTGATGCTCGAAGAATCGCTCTCGGACGAGTCGCTCTGTGTGCCAGTCAGTTTAGATCTTTTAACAGCATCGAACAGTCGTAGGCTCTCAGTGGTTATCAAAAACTTTTGCGCCTCCGTGTTATTCGACTCCTCGCTGTCTTCCGTCCCAGTGGATGGCGGTAAAGACTTTGCTGGTGCCGGAGGCGGAGAAATAAATCTCGGGTCAGGAAAAAGTTGCCTGACAGCTGAATTAGGTTTCAGACTGTTTGACACCAGAGATATTCTGCCCAGTTTAAATGACAATGACAATTCCGTCGCGTCTGGTGTCTCACGACCTCCTTGATCGCTCGCGACAGACTTGACACTGATGGACTTGCTGACATTCTCGAGACTTCCACACTTACTCGACTCATCGAGATCGGCTGAGATCTCCTCCTTTGGAATCGTCTCGTCCTTTCGATTCTCAAGGGACTTTACTACGTTGCTATCGCTCTCATCTATTCCTGGTTTCGAATCCTCCTCACTGATCTCCCGCACGATTCGACGTTCCGTTACCGTTGTCATCGTGATGGTCTCCACCAGATAGCGCTGCTGCAAGTCTGCAACATAGTAATAACTTATAATTAAGTAGTTGTCCTGCTTTCCTGCAATACACTTCGATTACAAACACTTTCCACGATGACTCCTTACTTCAAGCGTAATCAGCAATATTCTCATTTCTCTTTCTCTGTACCCGGTGACAATTTCATTTTAAATTTTTCAAAAGTAAACAATCCAATTATTTCATACCACGACTAATACTGAATTAGTATAATGTCACTTAGACACACGAGTAACAGTTTCACATCGAAACAGATAAAATTACGAAATTCAAATAGCTATTTTTATTGTAGATACAGTATCTTCGTACGGATTCATGAGCGATGCGTTATCATCGCTATCTCGTACAAGCATGAATATCGAGCGGATATACCTGGTGTGGTTTGTTGAGCTTGATCGCTCGTTTCCTGTACGTCATCCTCAGCATTTTGTATGGATTCCTGGCCATTCGTGAAATCCTCGCCGGTCCTCTCAGTCTTCGCCTGCTCGTCGGATTCTGCAAAAAGGAGAACCCATTGAGAGATACGTTCGGCCATACTACATGGGCGTCGTTACTACTAAACGTTCGCTCGTTCGCGTCTGACGCACTACAACCCCGTTAGACAGTAAAGAATTTAACGTTAGATTTTCGATTTTAATAACAACTACAAAGAAGAGTAAAAGCACGATAGGAAAAGCTTGATTTGCTGAAGCTCACTTCTGCAGATCTTAGTCTTGTACTTTATTCTGATCTCCATTTAATCATTTAACGATCGACTGTTGCGAATACACGTATTCGGCTTGACGACCGGTCGTCTACTGAAACGCTGCAAGTTGATTACCCTCGAGTTATTATCTGGCCGACTTGGATTTATCTCTTATCAGTTACATTCCGCTTTGTATGTATTCATTTACCTCTGTATGTTTGTCGCGTCGTCATAACGTAAACATACGATGATTTGTCGTCTGCTAGTAGCAACGTTTCATGCGTACGAAACACGAGAGAAAAATTCTCATATTAATGATAAATAGTGCAATCCTGCGATATGCGCATATATGCACCGTTCATCTTTCAAACGATAGATATTTAAATGCACGGAGTAATTATAAATCATATGTTTCATTATGCATACATTGTATACTGTATGCGTAAAGGGGAACCGTACGTTGTAAAGACGTCAACAGAAGAGACATTTTTAGACGTCACTCGGGCCTTCGAAGCACTGCCATCTTATGTACGCGCCGATTTCCTTCACGTTGGTTGAAAATAGATTCTGAATACACGAAAATATACAGTAACATGTCGATCGATCTCTAGAAAGAAATGCATTGACTGCATTTGACCGCATTTTCAGGTATAACTAAGTAACCTTAGTAAATGTAACCCGGCCAAGTTTCTTTTTCCTTACTCGGCGCGAGATTTTTTCCGAGTCTCTTGGGTATTTTTACTGTGCTGTGTTGTTGATACTGCGGTGCGATTAAAACAAGAACGAGATAACGTTTTTAGCACGGTCGAAAAGACACATAACGTAACGTGAAAATTGTATGAAGCTTTCGTGTAATATAGATTCGGTGTGTGTTCGGCATGCGTGAAAAATCCTTATTTCAATGCAAACTTCAATATTGACTTTATAAAAAAATTTCGATTCACGCAGCCGCACATATTGTTTGCTAAATAAATATGAGTAACAGAAATCCCGTTCGTTGTACAGGTAAAGGCATTTTTCCGATACCCGCGAACAGCGGTAATGACAGAACAAACAGATACAAAAAACACAATAAAGAACAGAGACAATGCGTTAAAACGAGAAAGAAAAAGAAATGCCAAACAGTTGATGTTTATGAGAAAATAATTTTCTGTCTATCATAATGGTAAAAGTTTAAAAATTTTTAAAGGTTATGAAACATAATCTGTCGATACACTTGTCACGATACGTAACGTCAATATCGCTCGCTCGAGAAGACCTTAAAAACTTGGTGATGTCACGTAGAGACTGGTTTAACTTGCTGCAGCAATCTCGATTTTCGACAAGGACTGAAGAAAGACAGAAAGAAAAAGAGCAGAGGAGAAATCAACGAAAGCAAGAGATATAAAAAGCATCAATGAAACCAGACAAAGAAAAAAATGGGTGTAAAAGGATCGAAACTGGCCAAAAGAAAAATGTGATTAAACGTCACGTCGAAGAAGTTACGAACAGTCAAATCAATGTCACTATACTCTAGGAGTTACCTTCTTCACAAAGTACGGCTATGGTGAATTGCTAATAGAAAAGCTTTGGAAAGATTGCAGGATCGCACGATTGTACAGCAGATTGAAAGCCTCGACGTTGATTTGCACAGGAACGAGTCATTCGGTAGTGCAATAGAGGTTTGACAGCGAGCGATCGAAAAAGCGACGTTTTCGAAATGTTTCTGAGATTAAAGAAAAAACTCGTCCCAGTCTAACGCACGCGCACTCGCGCACGATCAGAGGACAGAGGCACCCGTTAAAAGTGCGTTTCATTGTTCTCGATTTATTATGCGACAGGCGCTCGACTGTTACACGAAATGCTAACTACCAACTACACAGACAGCGTACACGCATTCCATTGGACGGAATGCGAAGTGAATATAAAACACGTAGGTGAAGTAGATAGAGGATACACGAGTGGCTGTACGAGGATGAGGGTGAACTGTTCGGTGAGGACGAGGGTGTAGAGAGAGAGAGGGTGTCCGTGGAACAAGGAGTTCTAAAGTATCTACGCTTGAAGTATACCTACGTTGGGCTTCACCCAGGTTGACAACAACTCTGTCGCCCGGCTGAATACGAGACTTTGCTTTATTTATTTGAGTAGTATACCTGTTACGAAGACACACAACGCGGTTCCACGCTTTGTTAAGCTCGGCATGAGCCGTGTTGTATAATTTCATCGCAGTAAATGTCATTATGTTTCTTGGTTAACTACCTTGGCATAATAAGCATCGTCTTAGGCAAGCTGGAACAAAGTGACACTTTTTCCCGTTAATTATACTGCGGTAAATCAATCCGGTGTGGTCTGCTGTGTCGAGGACTATGAAAGTGCTACGAGAAAGAAGGGCGATCGCGTTAGTTGCGAAAAGTTTCATCGAGAACGTGAAAGTAGAGATAGACGGGACGCCGGTCGACGGTGGCGCCACCACCTTGAACCGTCGTGAACCACCGTCTTGAATAACTGATTTGATCGACGGAAAGAAAAGCTACGCTCGATCGAGAGAATGAAATATTCGCAGAAAAGTTATTCCAGAGGAGGTTCGTTTGCGCGAGTTATATGAATGAATAAGTGTGTAAACAAAAATTCATTAAAAGGATTTGAAAAAAGAATAAAAGCAAGTGAAATGCTGAGAAAGAAAATGTAAAGATCAGAGACGATGAAATGTTCCCTTTGACATCAGTTGGTTTCTTCGTATCGCCCCAGGAGCGTCTATACGCACACATAGCAGGTATTTTTGCAAGTCTGAAAGCACCTTCCATAAATATTCTTAACGAGTATTAGCAGTATCATAGTGAGATTATACGAGTTCACCTTTGAGACGTACTCCGCATCCTCTGAAAGTCATCCGAGAAAACCACAACTCGAGATAAACTTGTATTGCCTGTAATCTCTGCTCGAAACAGAACGTCTCTTACAAAACGTCTCTCTTATACCTATATATATATATATGATATTTGTGTATATTTCAATCTACGACGTCAAATCGAAAAGTTCGTCCAACTACACGACACCACTGCATATCGAATTTTACGCTCCACCCGCGTTCGAATTGCAAGACGAGAAAGTATATGGTTATATATACGAAGAAAAATAGAGCATCTCGTGTGTTAAATCGGCATGCAGGTAAAGTGAATATATATGCATACGTGATGCGCCCGGCCACTGGCGACATCAATTTTCCAGGGCTGCTACCAGCTTTATAACAAGTAAAATAATGCAAGCACGAGTTTACGAGCGGACGAGTAAAACGGAAGGATGTGAAAGCCGAGAACAAAGTGCATGAAGAAAACGAAATTGGATAGAATAAAGCAAATCGCCTGAAAATTCTTCCTGCAGATCTTATGATAAGGAGGAAGCTCGACTACGTTTAAGCAGGCAGACGCAAAACACTACTGCCAATCCCTTCTATCCCCGACTGGTAATCTAGGATGACGACGCGTAGGTAAGTACGAATAGTACCCGCTGGCGCCGTCAGCGTCCTAAGAATGCTCGTGATTAACAACAGTGTAAAATCTTGACACGATATCGATCCAAGCACGAAGTATCGCGCCGTATGGCATTCTGCCAGAAGACAATACAGCCATCACGATACTGTAGCTTCGGTACATCATCGCGTCAAGCGTAGTCAAGGCAGTATACATATAGATATACGAGCGTGCCTATTCTTATCGCACGTATAAGAAAAAAAGAAGACATTCATTCCCACCGTGATTCACGTAAACTATGGAAGCGAATATTTTTTCATCCATTGTTTCGTACATGAAAATTCTACACGAGACTTCATCAACGTACACAGTGTGTAATTCGTGAAGTTTATTTTATTCGATTTCATAGATGCTACGAGTAACGGAAAATGTAGAAAATTAAAAAGGTTCAGACATACCCATATATATGCAGGGCAGACATAACCAAGATTCTCGCCCCGTCGCTACGTATTCGATCGTGTAATATTGAAGGTAAGAGAGTGCTCATTGGATTCGCAAATAATCTAGCCGGTGGCACCGTTCCGAGTCGGACCAATCCCCCCCGGGTGCAAATCCTCGGAAAGACTGGGGTCTCTCCGTACAAGAAGAGCTCGAGGATAACGTTCGAGTCCGCCAGGAGAAAACCAATTTTCATACTGGAAACGTAAAAGTCGAGTAGGGACTCTACCTCAGCCACCCGCGCTTCTTTCCCCTAGGTAGAATACAGGGAGCGTGGGAAAAGCTCCAAGAGAAGATGAGAAGAAGGCAGAGAAAAGGAATGAACGATGAAAACAGAGGTGAAGGGCGCGAAGGTGGTCAGAGGGAAACAGTTAACCCCGAGCATAGCGTTCGCCCCAGTGGGAATGTCGATTTCCCTTAAGGTGTCTTCCCCGTGCTTTTCCACGTCGTTTTCGTCCGGGTTCTCGCGCACTTAGTGAAAGCGTTCTTTATCGCGAGGATGGTATCCCGGGCGGATCGTGGGAATTCGAGGTCACGGCCGTTGGGTTCGGAAGACGTTTGAGCTCAGGTCGCTCAGAAACAATGTGGAGTGCAGATTACCCGAGAAATTCCAAGGGTAATCGACGAGTTCCCCTATACGGGTGAAACGTCGGCTATGTGCATTGTGGAAGGCTCCTGCAGTCTACGCCGTGGGTTACGGGCAATAGGTATATATATATATATATATATATATATATATATATATATATGGATCTATATACCACAATAGGTATCCTGGAACGAATGATGGGACGCGGGGAGAACGACTGGAAGACCGGAGTCACGCTACACTGTACATCCGGTGAACGCGGGCCACGCAAGACACGGAGAGCCTACGAGTCCTTCGTAAACTAGGAATAGGCAGTCCTCGCGCACGGCCCCAATTGTCACTCGTCACGTCACCGCAGAAACCTGATACGAGTCGATTCAGACCAGACGCGTTTCGAGTTTCGGTTTTTCAGGAGTTCGCGACGCGTATATAATTCGCCAAGGATATAAGACGACGTGCAGTACAGTACCGTTGCCAAGAAGTCGTGGCACGTGTTTACTCTACGGTATACACCGTGCAAAAAGCCAGCCGTAGATGAAAATATAAAATTCGTCCTACCAAGCGAATATAACGGTAGCCCAAGATGTATTACCTTGCGCATTACATTGTACGAATGCGAGCTAATCGTTAGAGTGACGAGGCGAGGCAAGAAACGAGCACAACACCCGCAAAGAACCATACGCCTCGTAGTCGAGCCTAATCCCATTTCCGGTAGGAAGTCAACGAAGTATGATTCCGTCATCGAAAGACAGGATAACGACGTGAAAGGCGTTACGAGTATGTCGCACACAGTTAAAAATTTCCTTGATGACGGTACGAGAGACACGCGCCCCCTTGCAGCAGACACGAGATGGGGAAGCGAAACGCCAAAATTTAAATTTACAGTCTACTGATCACGAGAAGAGTAATGACCTGAGAAATAATGTAAAAAGCAAAAAGTATATATATATATATATATATATTGTAAGAGAAATTGTAATATACTTGTTACTAGAATTTACACGTACACGTCTAGGCGTGACACAGAAACAAACGAGTTGAATCAAACATCAAGTAGGCATAGCTAGATTAAAGTTAGATCTACCGGATATAAGATCTATAGATTCGTGATCGTCAACAGAGGATTGCATTAGGATTAGAGTTTATCGTATATATAGAGAGAAATCAGCCTCAAACGAAATTACGACGAGCTTTATAGGCAATCTAGTTTAATGGTATCGTAAAGACGTCCCAGTTCGTGCAAGAGTCGCATGGACGTCTCCGTGAACGTGACTACGCATTGCCTCCTATTTTTTACTACGAGAGCGAAAAGGTTGACTCGAAAAGTTTTTATGCCTCGAACGGCACGATCGCTGCGTCACTTTAATGCTTTTATGTAATACCAATTATAAATTCGTCACGTCGACGTAGGATTGCTCACTGCGAATATTACTGTATGTAGATACTGCGTTAATCGAGCCCCATGCGCTGTTCCTCGTACAACTGCTCTCCACGCACGGAAGCATGGCAGTAATTACGGTAATTTACGCTTCCAAAGGCTGTCGCGTTTCACTGGCCGCGTTTGAACGTATAACCTTTCCCTGGCATGACTCTGCGCTGACCTGCTTAAATATCCGACTCCAGTTTACTTCGTACGTGATCCATGATCTAGGACTCCTGGCTACTGCGTTATGCATTTTCCTCGAGGCGACCACGCGGCTAAGTTCATACCAGCTGGGGGAGCGGTGGCCAGTGCTAGAAAAGCCATAATAACAACACCTCGCTCGATAATCCTTGATCCCAAGAAGGCAACCAGACACGGACTGTATCTGGCGAGACATACGATCGTCCCACGATTTCAAGCTGATTCCATTTACGCAACTTACGACCCTTTTGCGAAATTCCATGCGGTGGAGAAACAAAGTTCGGTATTTCATGACGATGGTAATAATGAACTCGAAGTATGTAAAATACATTTAATGGTTATTACAACATTTTCGTAACGCTACAGAACAATTACTCTTGCAAGATCAGATGTGTTTCATCGTATGACAAATTCATATGCACCTAATACAAAAGTCGTAGAACGTAATAAGTATTATTGTCGATCGAAAGTCCGTTTTTTCCATATAATTCTTATGATCGCAATCAATTAAATTACCAGAGTCTGTGCCTTGACAAAAACTTTAAAATCCAAGACCCGGCGAGGTCCTGGTAAAGTCTATTTTTACCCATCGGAGTCCTAGACTGGTCCTGGACTTGGCGTAGACAATTTTGACTAGAATGTCCTAATTTGCCAACCAATTCAAATAATGCTGAGCGTTTGTCTGGTTGACGCGATGACAATTTCTAAGCGTTACACGGTAGCAACTAAAAGCGAAATAAATAAACAAGCAGATGCATTGTGCGACGAAATATTATGCATATATAGCAGCTATACCTGGCGGGACAAAGAGATTACTTAAATTAAGTGAATTGTGTAGCGTTGTGGCAGGTGAGTCGGGTTTTCGCGTTCCTGAGCCCGGAAAGAGTCGCCGTATTACTCGAAGTTCTGTTCTCATCGCTCACGTTTCTCGGTCGGGTATTCACGTCAAATGCTAAGAGACGTGTTAATTAGAAGTCACGAATTGGCAGAGCCAGAAACATTGTACAAGCATATACATATACACGTATGGAGTCTGCCTTGCCTCTATGGTATCATCGAGCTAACACTTCACGTAAACCCGAGCAATGTATTTGGACGTAGCATAGGAAGCTCAGAAGTTTGACATTAGAATTTGTCACACGTGTCACGATAGGCGTCGGGCAGTAACTTCGTCAAGAATGTTACTTCGAGTGCATCAACTGCGGAATACTAAGGGAGCTTTATAAGTGGAGATATGTATACGCAATGCCGAAGCACGTGTAAACAAAGTGACCTACTTCGTAAAAAGTGCAGAAATAAAAATAGTGCAATTTACTTTGAGAAATGGAGGAGCTCTGGCATTTCAAATATAAATAGCACAGGAATGCCTATCTACTATTTTTACAATTTTTCATTCACCAGTGTTGGCTCCCATTGTGAGACAAAGCATGTCGATAGACTGGCTATTGGAGTGGCTGACTAAGCGCACATGCATTATGGATACACGCAGCGTGTATGCACGCAATCTTCAAATGCGTACCTATAGTACACAGGCTCCATGTTTTATGCTAATTCCCAACGGGCAGCAATCGAAACTAGATTTCGTAACGACGTCGACCCGAGTACCAATCGCAGATTGGCAATCCGTCTTCAACATTGGTCCATCATAGGTCCATCTTTGGCGTCTTTTTAACAATTCTGAATGGAATTATTAATCGATTGAAATATTAATAAAAGAAAAATGGACGCCGATTTAATCATTGAACGCGAGGAAGATACATTGGCTCGATATACATATATACATAGTACTACGTATAGATAACTGCAGTATTAAATTTAGAGCCTATAAATAACGATACGGTGACGAACAAAAGCGTTTCTCGGGAAGAGAGAAATATGAGAATTTAAATAGTCGACTTTTCAGGCTAAGCTAGGTAATTCATAATATCGAGTCTCGTAGTAAACCCCAAAAAAATGTCCCCGCGAATGATAACAGCCCTGAGTCATCGATATTGATATTTTACAAATTTTCTAACCTAAAAGTAGGAAACCCAACTCTACAACCATATGCGAGTAACGCGAGACAAGATGCTCGGTATATCATCAATGAATGCATAAGACGTCTCCATTGCCCAGATGTATCCTTGTTAAAATTCTCAATAGATTGACTGTCAGTCCTTCGGCTCAAGAACAATCGCCAGCGAATGGAGCACGTATAATCGTCGTCTGATCGACCTGCCAAAAGGGAGCCATTCATCGTTCGGTCATTCACTCGCGGGCAAACATAACTCCGTAAAGCGTTTGTGAGGCTGGTACGGTTCCTATACGAACAGTTTCAAATTCAATATTGTAGCGCAGGCGCGAATTCGTACTAAGACGAACCCGACCGAAACCTTGAGAATGCCTGGTGTGCGCGCGAGTCTGCGACAGTGCGAGTATATATTAGCAAATACATGGAAAGAAGTCCCTATACTGACTGCCTGCTCGCCTGGCCAACCAGCCAAGCTTGGTTCTATATTTCGATTTTTGCAAGCGCTCAGTGACATTTAACACCCTCTCTAACTAAGATACGTAAATCACTAAGTCTCACCCAATACGAGGTATACGGGGCTCTGTGACCCATGCAAAATATATATTATATATAATTCCATAAATAACGTCACGAGATCTTATTAATATACTGTCGTTAAGATTTATCTATGTATAAAAGTATCGATCGATATACGCATGGTTGATAATATGCTGAAAGAAAATCCGTGGCAAGAATAGCCGTCCAAGGGCTTCTTTAATGCTAACCAGTGCCGAGTCATAGCTGACCTTTGACTTTTACTTTAGAATGACAGGTGCCTGTCGTACCGACGTGACCACGTGGTGTCTCAATAATAATGACTCGTCGCGTGAACTTACCGTTGTATTTCGCGTGGAACACTTGGCTTTGCGCCACAAAAGTTAGGTTAGTTTCTCCTGGTCGTTGTACGAGGAGCCGGATGCATTTTTCCTTTTTTTTTTCAGTTGGTAAAACAGATAGCACGAAACACGTTGCACTTAAGACTCCGTGGTATCGCGGAACGGTGACTAGTGACCGAACGATTGTACCCTGACAATCGTGATCCAAGTCTGAGCACGAACTCGTTGCCGGCAATTCTGTAGTTAACGAACCGTTTATTTTTCGGTCGGTATATCTGGATACCGCTAACGAGCTAAACAGCTAATAGACAAGCCCTGCCCCTTATTAGTTGCTCATTAAAGTCGTATCGATCCTCCGACACCTGCGAGCCATCGGACACTCGAGCGTTCGTATAAAAATCGGATCAGCCGCCCCTGATGAAGTAAAAAGTCGAATTTCGTGAAAATTACAGCAGATTAGAAGGTTACGAGACGAAGGGTGAACTACCCCGTTAATTACTCGTGTTACATTTGGAACGAGATGAAATGGACTTAATAAGTGAAATCGAAGCCATTAGCCTCCGAAACCACTGAACGAGTGAGTCTTCGATTATCATAGGAAACCGTATAGTAGCTAGTCACAGTCAGGTGCGGCTTAATTGCATTTGAATCATCGAAGCAAAGGGGCGACATTATTTTAAGACGATTAACACATTTTCTATTTAATTAGTTCGTTAATGTATCTTATACATCGCGTACGTGACTCAAATTCGCCATAGCACCCTGTGCAAGCTCAGCTCTCAGCCCGACTGGCAAATGTCGACGAGTCCCGGTAACCTAATCTACCTCAAGGTTATAACGCAAATCCTTTCAGTAAAGCGTCGCAGTTTCCTGCTATCCGTAGATTGCAATTTCACCGTTGAAAAACTTCTCGTCGAACAACCCCAAGGTCACATTCATATGGATACAAAGAGAAATCAAATGCGACCCCTTTTTTTCACCCTCGCAGTCAGTCCTACTATTTGACGAAGTTCGTGTAAGTGCAGAAGCAAAAAAAAAGCCGAGCTCACATACGAAGAACGCATATCCCAACTTCCATTTCTAGGATTACTATGCGCGTCTCAGTTCAATTTTCCGAACCTGTAAACTACGTTTATCAGCAAATTTCCTGAGACCGAAGTCCCACGTATTCCTAAGGGCTTCAATTAGCCAACCAAGGGTAGTGCGGTCGAGGTGAAACCGTCAACCAGGCGCTCATTAGTTTAACGAAGGGATCGGACTAATTCATTCGTGAAGTAAAACCAAGTCGCTTCTCCTGACTGCTATGCACGTTGCAAACGTAAAAATTCCATTTGCATTTACGTATTTCTAGCTTACACCACCAGTTAGCTAGGTCAGGTTATAACCGCACGACAGGTACCTAACTTTGATTAACGCCCGTTCCGAAGAAACTTCCTATAGCCTGAGGTACTTCGTACCTGATATACCATCCTCGCTTGAAGTTCCTCCTAAACCTGAAGGCACGGACACGACAGTGATAAAATATCGACGGAGCCGTGTCTTGAATTTATTATTCGAAGCTTCGAAAAAACAAATAATATCATACAGCATTGACTGGTACTTCTTCCTGCGTACTAAATTGCCGGTATATTAGCTACTAAAGTCCGCTGCTACAATCCAGCCTGATCCCTTACAGACTCGTTCTACTGTTCCGCTTAAAAACCCTCCCTGGAAGGTTGACACGTGTCCGCGAAGCCCTGGGTACAGGAGCACCTGCCTTTATGATTTACCAGCTGATTTGCCATTTAATATACGCGTGGAAGCTGTTTTCTCCTTTCTTCGCGAACGCGTCAATAAGCCCCTAAGTACTTTAACGACGCCCGTGACGTATAATGGCGAAATTAATAAATGGCAGACTGTAGGACTACTGTGTTTATGCATTCCGTTACTTGGTATGCATTTAACGATTGCGTAATGTCGTAAGCGCGAGCATTACGTACGCTGAGTATCAAGTAAATTACGTACTGCTGTAATAATAAGGACGAGCACTGTGTTTACCTTTTTCTACATTCGCCAAGAATTAGACCGTGAACGACACGGTCACTGCGGAAGAACTTTTACGGTTGATAATAGCTACTGTTATCGCGACACGGCGCGACTTCGAAGAACGCGACAAGCTAAATGGCAATATATACACTTTCGAGTGTTCACATAAATTTTCGAAATAAATCTTCGAATCTACAGCAGCCTTATCGCGAGGTCGATTGATGCGCCTACGGTGGATTGCATTAACGTATGTATATTGGCTCTCTGACAGTTTCTGGCAAGTAGCAACGAACGATTTTGGCAGTAAATTCTACTCTAGAGTGCCATGTTTTTTCGAGTGACGTTGTCCTCCATTCTTTTTTTCGGCTTCGATGGGAACCAACGATAACTCTTATCGATCACGTGGGAAGCTATGTGACAGTTTCCCAAGAACATAGGAATACGCATATAGCTACGTGCATGACTGTTTGAAATTAACGATGACTTGAAAAAACTGAACGTAGAACGTAGAAACGTAATTAATAATTCCATAGCCGTAAAAATACCCGTAATCCACGAGTGCGTTGTTAAATATTAAGAATCACCCTGGTTG
Organism: Syrista parreyssii; assembly: GCA_030142615.1. Classification (NCBI taxonomy): domain Eukaryota; kingdom Metazoa; phylum Arthropoda; class Insecta; order Hymenoptera; family Cephidae; genus Syrista; species Syrista parreyssii. The sequence continues at coordinate 603,393 of JARQTG010000135.1, read as the reverse complement.
CCTACAGATACGACATTAGAATGTTAACGTGGTACATTTGAATATTACTTTACAGGATGATCTCGGCAAAAGACAAGCGTACTGAAATAGGGTTTAGGAAATAAATTGATCGAGCTAAGAATCAACATAATCCTGTTTGAGATGGAAAGATTCGAAAGACTATCCACTCCTACCGGTTTCCTCCCCTAGTAGAAAGTATTGATTATTGGAGAAACAGATAATTGTATAACAAAAAAACCTGTATAAAACATTGCAGAGAACTCTCGAATGCCTGTGATATAAGCGGCCAGTAAATAAAATACGTCTAATATAAAGAATTCCAGTAGTATTTAATCGCCCATGGAAATGGTTCGCTAGGTGCAGTATTGAGATAAAGGAATCCGTACAATAGAAATATTCACGTTGACGTGCTTCCTTTCTAGTGATTATCTGCATTAGCCAGTATCGTGTTTCGAATCAGAAACGAACCCACTTCACGTGAAAGAGCAGCAGATCAGTTCAGCTTAGGCATTAACTACTAAAGATATAGAAAATATATACTGTCGGTAAGATTATTATTTGTTTAATATATAGAGAAAACAAGTATAGCAAATCCCACTGGAGAACCATATATAGTACAATCCCGACTGCCATGATCAATGCAAAGGGCTGATGTGAAAAGAATTTATAAATTGAAATTCCCAATTCAGAAATTCATTTAAAGAGTGAGACTGTACCGGAAGTGGGGTCCAAGTACAGCAGGTCTTTGACCAACACGAAGATGATGTACAGGTGCAAGTAAAGAGGAGGGGGAAAGTATGAGCGGATTGGTGGGTTGTTTCTGGAAGGGGTAAGGGATAGAAATAATATAGGGTGCAACGAAGAACCAACGTGAATAGTGTCAGGTGTTCGCAGGTCATGGGGTACAGGGTGAATTTGATGGCTCACCTGTCCCCCGTTGATGATAGTAATTGCACTCAGCGCATAAGGGATGAATGCCATGTTCCGATTCGTCCACGAGTTCGTTTTCGTCGCAGACGTCCTTGTAGCCCTCGGGTGGACTCAGGGTTTCCTGTTGCTGATGAGGTTGTCGTTGCTGTTGATGGATACGATCAGCCGTGACGGAAACCTTATCCTCATGTACAACTTCGAGCCCATCGTCTTCTGGATGAGACTCCTCGCCGGGAAACACCTGTTCGCGTCCATCCGCTGATTCGCTGTCTGACTGTCCATCTCTATCATCGAAACGAGGACCATCCCCGAAATGAAGATTCAATTCAGCACGACACTCCTTACAGTTACCCAATCGGATCATCTCATGCTCCTGGCAGCAACAGTCGCACTCCTCCTCGTAATCCGCGCAACATTCCTCCTTTATCAGTATGATGTAATCCGCCGCGAAGAACTCATTCAGCTTCTCATTTATCACAACGCGATTCTTCTGAGTCTTTGCCTTGGCCTGCCCAGGCTTCTTCAGCAAGGACTTGAGTACCTTGACGGGGACATGATCCCCTGTCTGATCGTTCATGTTACCGTGTTCCTTCATTTTTTCTCGGCTACTCTGTCGGTTTTATTTAACAGATGCTTCGCTCCATATTTCACTCCTGATTCGTTTGATCTTTTCACTAAGTCACCATAGCGTCGTTAAAAGATTTTGTCCGACAAAAACACTCGGATATTCCTAAAGGATTTCCTCCCTGTAGACACGTAGATGACAGCAGGTACATTCGATGCGGATTCCTTCTGCACGCACATCTATCTTCGACTCGAGTGAAAGTGAACGATCCTGGAAAGCGCGCGTCAGGCAATTAAATGCCAAGCATTCCACCTCAATTGTAACAATCGTGGATAGATTCGCCAAGTCTCACGTTCTATCATCATCACCACCAACCTATCCAGACCATTCTATTCTGTATGGCAGACTGCTTCCTTGCTTGCTTGCTTCGAAAGCCCGCTTATCGATCTCTCTCCGGCGTGGGCGTACTTGTAAACGACGCCGCTACAGCTCGTTGCGACTTACATTATCACCAAATCATCAGGTGCACCCGTGTGATAACCTTACACCTGGACGTGCCAGCGGTCTCTCTGATATCATTCACCCGTTGAACCCTCACCCCCATACCCAATTCCAAAACACAGCACTGCACCGTCGCCGTTCTTCCTACCAGCACCTCCACCGCCACCAATAGCAATCACCACTGTCACCAGCACCAGCACCAGCAATACCACCGCGAGCACTGGCTGCGCTACCACTGGCTTCCTTCACCACTTCCACCCCAAGAATCAACTACTATTCGTTGCAGAGCAACGACTCCGAAACAGGCTAGGCCAGGCCGTCGACGGCCGACCGTCCTAACATCCAACGCACTCGAGTCGACTCCGAGCGGCCGTGGGCCGAAACCGACTGGCAACTCGCATCGAAACGCGAGCCGCCGTTACTGTGGCTTTCGATGGTGGCGCCACCATCGCATCAAACTAGCGGCCATTGGCCGTTCGAACCCCAGATCCTGGACCATACTAGAGCCTGTCATCACTCCACACAACCCACGCACCCCCTATATCTAAGAGCACGTAAGCCATACGGTTTCGCAACACTCGATCGCAGAGTTTCATGGATATGTAGATTATTACGTGCAATTTGTGTCTGTGGACATACCAAAAAGACTTGTGTAAAGCTACTCTACGCTGCTGTGGGCAGCTTCGTGCTTTTCTTCGTGGATTATTACTTACGAATAACTCTCCTGGTTTGGGACATAGCATTGAGTATGAGTGGCTTATTGTTTTCTTTTATTCACGAATTCTTTGTTTATGTGTGTTTTATGTACGATTCAAATATCATGTCTATATACACTCGGTCGTTCTTTATGTTTTCTCACACCAATCGAACGGCTTTATAGCATAACTCATTTTGCTCGAGTTTAATGGAGTCACAGATTATAATTTTCATCTGCTCTTATTGAATACGTTTCTCTAGCAATAATGCATACTTACGTCTGCCACGTCAATTAAACCGTCAAGAAGAAGGATTAATTTCAAATAAAATGTTAACGGGACGCCTTGTCGGTGTCTATTGAATTTCTGTTCTTTAACCAGACACCATTTATCAGCTCGCCTATTACACCAGTAGTGTTTCATGCGGAATATCATATTTCCATTACAAAATTCTAAATTACACGTTATAATCAGGTCGTATCCCATCAACAGTTTGGTCGATCAATATTCCAATTTGTGCTGCTCTAAATTATACATTAGTATCATATATTACGAATCCTAGCCGAGTAACGAAGCTCAATAATCACTGCTATTATTTCTACGTACAGTAATATTTTCCTTATACTTTTCCAGAAAACTGCATTCTCAACACTCGTATCATGTGAACGGATGCCACGCGAATTAACTATAACTTGAAACAGTTAACAAAGCAATATGCTAAAACGTCATTTAATTTTTCTCCCGTCTCCACTTTTCGTGGGAATTGATTGGCGCTAAGGTTTCTCATGTAAAACGATGTCAAGTACCGTTACACAGCTTACTTGAGATACACACGACCACGGTCACCAATGAAAACTTCGATCTTCCTGCATAAAGAACAAAAAAATTACTTTTATTATTCCACGCATCAGCTTCGTACATCTTCGTTACGAATGCAAATACAGATACCTCGTAGTGTAAGATTTCAAATAATTCTCCAGCTATGAATCCCCGAATTACGACAAATGAATTTAACATTTCTCCCTTTCGTCAAATCATTGTTATTCGAAAAGCACGTGGCAGACCTTCCTCTCGAAACTATGTAACGTAAGAATAATGGTAAACTTTCACAAGGTTCCACGAGTCTTTCAAAACGATAAAATAAATAGACATCCCTATTGTACGTTACGTTCACCGCCATGTAGTTTCTTCCTTTTCTCCTGTAGATCGGAGCCCAGATGTATTTTCTAGTCAAACGACCATATCGGGTCGATGAACATCAAGGAACGCGACATGAATAATTAGCTGAATGTCATAAAGCAGCCAGAATACAGATATTCCAGTAATAAACGAATCATCTGATTTTCTCTTCCCTCTGCTTGTGAACTCTGCAACCGTAACTGCTATTCGCGGCTAATGAAATTTTACCAATATCGATTATTGCAGGTTAGGTATATTCGAGATTATTACTTGAAGCGAGACTGTTTCGTGGAGTTCGTAAAAATATTGAGTGGCAGTAGAAATGCTTGTTTAAGAGGAAATACCAGTACGCAGCTGACGCACGGTTTATTGATTGCGTTATAGTCATTCCCAGCAGCCGTACCCATCAGCCATTAGGAATATGCGTGATGCGAATCTACGGTAGGTAAATTAGATACGTAATATAGTTCCTATCTGTTACAGTATCTTCATTATGCGTAGTCAAATACCTGTTGACATGTCGCAAAGATAGGTTTCAAGGTCCCGTTAGTCCACTAAGATCACTTCCGTATTTAACAAGATCGTTAAGCGATGAATTTATGCATTTCCGGTAATATACGTTATTACTCTAGATTTCATCTAATTAGGTTATCCATAATATATTTTTCTATTATTTTACACATTTTTTATCTAGGAATTTATAGCCTTTGGTCAAAAATCTTTATCCAATATAACAATGTTGTTCAATTTAGGGATGCATAGCTGAATTTGATTAGCTGTGTGCTACTCGGGACAATCGATAAAAGGTTTCGGTCGTTTCTCCGGATGACGGTCAATCGGTGCAATTTAATTCTGTTATACTACTTCGTCATAGTGATGTATATCGAATAAGCGAAATATTTATTAACGGCCAATCGGCTGATAACGAAATTTTTTTAAGTGAAATTTTATAATTCGAATGAAACATTTAGAGAATAATATCCATGACCTGATTATAAGGCATTAAATACGTGCCACAGAATATTTCTTTGGGTTACGTTTAATGAGATAATTATATTGCATAGCATCGTTAAAAAATTTGAATATAGTATATAACGAGTGCAGTTAGTTTTCTAACCAAAAATGTTGATATTACAATATGAGTCAAATAAAATAGTACGTAATATCATAATTATGATTTCTTTACAGAAACATACGTAATTATTGAAACGATTATAATGTTATATATGTATACTAAATATGTTGCTGAGAGGATCGTTTCTTCGTACATCATTTAAAATTCTAATACAGTACTAATCACTTATTGCACAACGATAATTGAAATCTAAGTGGCACTTTATTCAATTGCTGTTAATAAACGAAGCCACGACGAGGAACATTTGGGTATTTATGACACTAACGAGATATATCTTAGGGATTCTAGTCCTTATGTTTAATACCAAAATATCAAGAACTAGATGGAGACACTAAAGCATCAACAACTATGGCGAGCATTAGGAAATATAGCAAGGAATCCATAGGCGTCAAGTCTTCTGGCGAGGAAGACTTATGTACAATGAGGAACACCTCTGTACATTGAAAAGTACAATTATTTGCATTCGACAGGATTTCCTAAAACTGCGTGTACATGCTAGTAAATTCGAAGGAGTTAATTAATTTTTAATTTATTAATATATTTATTAAGATAGCAATATATGTGCTTTTATAGATTTTATATAAACAATGTTTTTAAACAGAAAATTATTTTGTAAAAATAATGCTTCCATGATTAATGGATTGCAAATGGTAAAAGGTTATACCATTTTCTTATGGGAATCTCATAGAGGGTCTAAGACTTTATATGGGTTGAGTATGCCGTTTGGGTCCATCATTTTCTTGAGTTCACGCATAATTTGTATGGCAGACTGGTCCTTGCTGTAGTGCAAGAACTTCGTTTTCTTGAATCCTATGCCATGTTCGGCACTTATGCTGCCACGTAGCTTTGAAACGTATTCGAAAATGAATGGTTCCAGTTGAGAGGCTATATCTTCAGCATAAGTAGGTATCGACACTTGCAAGTGCAGATTTCCGTCCCCTGGTCAGAAATAATGTATCATTTTATATGTTATATAAAAGCCATTCTCAAAACATACAATTGCATTTGACTCTAGATAGGTGCTGCCACCTGGTGAGGGTTTAGCACGGAGGGATCTTTTATTGACAAAAAAGGAGATGGCAACATATGTTATAAGGATATTACGTGTGCTTGGATATGACCAATAGGATGTGTTCGATTCGTTCTCTTAGACGCGGTGCGTTTAAACTTCGGAACACTAAATTTGAAGATATAACAAAATCAATTATCAATGTTTAACATGGAATAAGTCATTATTAAACAAAAGTCATATACTATATCATACGGCAAAAAGCAAAATTTACAAAGCGAGATAATATTGTATTGCTTTATATATACCTTCTATATAAACTTCGCGTGTATAAATATACATATAAATACTGTTTTTTGCAAAATAATTATCTTTCTCTATGAGAATTCCATAATATTTCATTATTCTATCAGGCCTTGTCTTCTAAACTTTCACTTCCTAATTCTTATATGTAAAATGTATATTTAATAACACTTTTCTACTTTCTTAAAGGCGTGCGAAAGTATCACTGGAATTATTTGAAGTAATCAGGATGAGAAAAATTCTTACATATTAACGACTAAGAAAGTATAACAATAGAATGGTTACATTCGTGAAAGCAATATATCTTTATATGTAAAAGTGGAGTGCATCATATTGTGACGTAAACTGAGTTCTGGGCGAATGGAAAAAGTTATGCATTTCTTGGAAGCACACCTAATATCCTTTCATCACGAAGTAGCCATCTATTGTAACACCGTATTAAAGAATATTATGCGTGGTGAATAAACTATACCGAGATGTCCGTATCCTCCAATTCGCACGATGCGAGGATCTTGTAGTCGTTCACGAAGAATCTCAACGATTTTATAAAATTCCGGAAGTGGCATTGAAATGTCATACTTGAACACATAACCATCATACATTACTGCTTGAGTAAGGCTTTCTCGGAGTGTCCAAATATTCTGTAAGATTCACATTTAATACAGTGAAAGTACAAACTTGAAGGTTAGATTATAGTAGCGAATACCATCCAACTTTATATTTCTTCTTCTTTCTTCATGCGGCTTTATTGGCCATGTGCAACAACATGCTAACATGCTTATGTTTATGAAATATTAGCTACTCACTTTGATTTTGGTTGGTTCACTGGCAAGAGTGCCATCTGAAATAATATTCTCTTCAAGCAGTTTCTCTAATAGATTAGCAACTTTTTCTTCATCATGACGTGATTCACTGCCCGATGTTTCAAGAAGAACATAAAATTCATGCTCATTGGTACCAGTGTCCAAGGGATTTTTGAGGCCTAAAGCTGTGGTGCATGCCTCTAATGATGATTTATCAATTAATTCGCACGAAGATAGAATCTCTCCTAATTCTGTTTTCGCTGCCTTATATGTTTTTAAAACATTATCAAAGTTTTTTAAACCTGTAACAATATTATGACATTATTGAGCAATACCCAAATAATAATTATAACAGTAATAGCTTACTGATATGAGTGTACGTACCAAGAAATGCAACATTTATAGATTTAGGAAGTGGAGGGCACTGTATTGCTACTTTAGTTACAATCCCAAGGGTACCCTCAGAACCAATAAACATGTGTTTAATATGGTACCCTGTATTGTCTTTTTTTAAAGTATTCAAGCAATTAACCACTTCACCATTGGCTTTCACCTGAAAATATTAATTTCTGAAAAGTATCAATAACTACCACAATACGATATGTAAATATCATGGCGATATCTTTAAAATATTGTCTTGCCTGTTAATATTACTTACCGCTTCCAATCCCAATATATTTCCATGCAGGTTTCCATACCGTAAAAGTCTAAGGCCACCAGCATTTGTCGAGACACAGCCTCCAATTAAACAACTTCCCTTAGCACCCAGATCCAGCGGCATCATCAAATTAACATTTTCTAAATGCTTTTCTAGATTTTCCAAAATACATCCAGCCTGACATACCAATGTGCCTAATATTATAGATACACTACAAATATCATACATACCTCATTTTACAAATAAACTATCTCACATTGTATAATTTACAATTAAAATACAGACCTGACAGTTCATCAGTACTAATAATATTATTCATTAACTTCATAGAAATTATAATTTCGTCAAATACTGGTACACTTCCTCCAACCAGTCCAGTATTTCCACTCTGTGGGCAAACAGCTAAGCGATTCTCATTGCAATAACGCAATATTGCTGATACCTCTTCAGTAGTCTTAGGCTTCACGACAACCTTACTCGCACCTGGAAAGATATCAATATAATGTAATAAAACCATAAGTAGGCAATTGGAGTTGACTGAATTCAATTATCTTACTTCAAAGTCCTTTACCTCGAACCATTCTTATCCAATCTATGTTATAGCTTTCACATTCATCAGGGTCAGTAAGTACTCTTCCTTGTCCCAGGAGGCCATCAAAAAACTGTACATGATTATCCGTAACCTTTGAGTAAGGTCCACGTTGTACACTGTACCTCACTGATGTTAATTCTGGCTTTGCATTAGTAGAAGTATAACGAGAACAGATGATTCGTACGTGTTTAATATGAAATGGTGAGTATTTAGGCGCATTGAATACCGTCCTACTCAGCGTTTGGCTTACACTCCTCAGCATCCTCGAAGTTCTGTAAAAAAGAAAGTTATAAATGTTTCAAGAACGACTACTTTTGCCAAAAGAATTTTTCCTCTTATAAGATTCTATGCTACCTTTAAAAGAAATGAGTATGAAAGTTACAAGAGCATGATTATTTTCAATTAGTTTCGATTCGTCAATGAATATTTTTAACGGACGTTCACATTTCAAAGAGTGCTGTAGCTTGCAGGCTAAATTAATGAAAACCACCAACTAGCACAATATCAGTGACGTTGAACTCTCCAAACTTGACCAATTCTCTGAATCATCGTCGGTAGAGAATCTCAAAAAATTGTGCCCTACCGGAACCACACTGCTATACAATACAGGTATACTGAGAGACCATAAATATACAAGTGTTCGAAATAAGTTAATATCTGGTATAACACTTAGGCAGAAGCGTGCTCTTTCGGCTATCGGATATCGGCGTAAAATGACAAAATAACGAGGTACCATAAACCCAAAAGTGCAGGCCATAAGCTAAAAGAGGTTCGTTAAACCCTTGGTAACGCAACTAACTACGGGAGACTCCATATGAAAAGAAGCAATTTATTTCAACAGTAGGTTTACAATGGTCATGAAGCTATTTACCTCGCTCGTTACCTGAACCTGCCATTGTTCGCAAGGGAATATGACTCCGTCGGTAAATTCCAAGGTCATCCATTGGTGCCCATCGACTTACCTGCTTCTCACAATCAGTTAGTCTACCACAGGACTGTAAAAAAATGTCCAGACCGTGCCGCAATTTTTCCGCATTTCCATCTCGGTGCGCGCGATATACTTTTCCGAGCAATAGAGTTTTTCCTTCTTTTTCCTGGACTCCCCTCTGGGTTCGCATGCGGAGCAAGAGAAAGTGGCGTCGTTGGGGCGAGAGAAAGAGCGTGACGACTAGAAAAGGGGAAGAGCAAAGAAAATAATGGACATGCAACAAAGAACTGTCCCTGGTAACTGGTACGAATTTCCCCGAATACATATTACGACGGTACAAAAATTATGTATCAGAATTTTTGATTCTCTCCAGATAAGAGAAAAAAAAAATTCAATTTTTCATATTAATTTCGTAACGATTAATACGTACAGATACAAAAACAATATAACAATCAATGCCTCTGGACCATTGGATAATTTTAATATTTATCGAAAAGTAACCTTTGAAAATTGTCGAATATCAGACTTGCAAAAAATTTCAAAAAAATATTCCCCCAAAAAAATATGTACCGATCACGAAATTTTTTTCTACGGAAAATCATAATCGTTCAATAATAATCATTGCGACTGTCGTGTCGTAGTTCAATACCTATATATTTAATTGCAAAGTCCCTGACGAAGGATCTACGGGATTAGCACGTATAAATAGGCAGATCTATATTCTTGGCCATGCGCGCGTTATCCCCTCTTACGGCGCGAAGGAAACTGCCGTGCAAATCTACCAACTCGTGTGCGCGGATATGCCTATTGGAATTTTTCGTGCTCAGGCAGCTCCCAACCAACGTTCTAGGATCGGTTCGCGATTGGCCTGTAGGGAATCTATATATTCAGCGAGTCTTGGGGCCTATCCCCACCCATGAACCAGCGCAATCCGCGTCTCGCCACTCCGGAGGGTCGCCTACTTATATCTATATTCTCCTATAACCAGAAGACTCGACAGTATGAAAAATGCAATCAGCTTTTCAAAGCTTACCTGCATCAAGTGAAGATAACGATTACCCACATATACCCAAGCAGAATTAAGCAGGTATTATTAAACAGTACCAAAAAATAAAAAAAAAGCAGTAGACATATTGACAGTTATTGACATTTCAAATGTCAATTCGAATCAAGATTTTAAATTGCAAGATGTTTTTCAGGTTTCTACGTAATAAATAGTTATGCGTGATATCATCCAGTCTGAGCTATAAATAATTCGATCCTTCAAACTACTTTTCCACTAGAAAATTACGACACGTCAACAATAACTATATAGCCATACCCAGTGCGTATTCCGAAATAAAACGTATAAGTATACCGTTCCGATATACAGCACCCTTGACCCTACATAGATGCACCAGTGGGAACATCAAGGTGTGTTGTGGGCACGTGGAAGGGGCCGAGATCAGAGAGTGTAAGGGAGAGATTGAGTGAGTGAGAGAGAGAGAGAGAAATAGAATGAAAAAGAGGCTCTATGCATGTATATATATATGTATACATACAAGTGCGAGAAAGAGACGCGTGCTCTGCCCCCACTTTCTATACCAGAGAGTCGTTTGATTATTGCACTCCAGAGAGTCTGCTTATATAAACAGAAGAAAGAGACATACCCACGCTTCAGGACACTTGGTAAGTATATATATGTATAGCGAGAAACGTCGGAACACCATGTGAGTCCTCGACGCCTCACGCTACGCCGTCCTGGTACGCCCACTGTGCACGCGCGCACTACTCAACTGCTCTCAGTACGTAGTCTCCTGTCTATGTCGCAAGGAGAGTGGGAATTGACCGTGGTAGAGGGAGAGAAAGAGAAAGAAGATCGAAAAACGGCTATCCCGTCGGGGTGGGGAGTCAGAGTCAAGAGAAGGGGAAGGCCTTAACAGAGAAGGACACGTATAACGGGATTCCCATAGATCCTGTCTCGTTGAGCTACGAGGGAACTATGGACGCTCAGGTTCCCTACTGCCACTGCACCACCATAGTCAACCACCATAGCGACCACCCTAATATATTTATCGCTCATCCCACCCACAAACAGAATCCACTCAATAATCTACTGGACACGACCGATATACGACGTCGATAATCAACCATGGATAAGATACTTTTTTATAGTCACCTCTCTATCTCGTACCGGTAGCGTATGCTCTATCGATAATGCAGTTTCCGCCGTGCACCGAGACATTCGACCAAGATACGCATTTGGGCAGTTAAAATCTGTTAAGAATCTAGGGAAAGATTGGAATGTCGAATGTGAGAGAGGATTATTGAAATTCTTGAAATTTTTAGACATTTTTCAGTGGAACATGTTGGAATTTCTTTTCCGTACGATATACTGAATTGACTCTGAGATGGATGTGATTGTTAATTTTGTAAGGTTATGGCAGTGGACTAGAGTCAAGGGCAAGACGTATCTTTAGTCTTAGATATATTTTGGTATAATACTGTACAGTCTGAGACTATAATGTCGCTGGGAGATGTGCATTTGGTGCAAGCATTGAACTTCCTGCGCGAGGTCAGGATATATTGTGGTACCTAAGTATACATAATACAAGTCATAATGTAATTTTCCTATTATTTACTAATCAGTACTTCATTATTACGAATCTAATATAGCTTACTTCTATACGAGGTATACATACTTAATCAACGTCAGGCCAAATGTTGGGATAATTACTTTGTATATTGGAGTAAGATGTATATGGTGTTAGGGTGCAATACCTTGTAACGAATAAATCTGCCAACATGATTAATTCACGCAATGAACTCTAACCACAATCTCTTAACCAATAAGTATCAAGGACTTGGTATAAGGCATTGTGGTACCAATGATATTCGACATGATTAATAAATTTATTTATTAACGTCATTCCTATATAATATTTATAAACATAATAGAAAATCAACGTCCAAAGAAATATATTCGACAGAGATTTTGCTCGAGGCGTTAATTATTAAAGTCAGCTTTGCAATTGCTCAACGTCCTACGTTAATTAGTCAAGACTTTCCTTGTGCAACGCTTACACTTGATTCCTGTTGTTATCCATAAACTACATTGTAATTCCTTCGCAATTGGTTCAACGTAAACATTACTCCACGCGTTCCAGACATATGACGTAACGATTGCGATGTGTCGCAACGTCTCACAAAATGTCTATACGAACTCTTATCACTATCATGACGATCTCATAGTAACCTGATCAAACCATTGCAATTTTAAAAAAATAAAAATATCTAAATCCTTTCTTTCAAATCATGTATCCCTTATACATATATACCTATACTTTACGTTTCACGGGCACAATTGTATCGTTCATACGTTTATTGTCACACAACCTCAAACAAATGTTATTCCTACGCATCTCTTTGTTCGCGTATAAATGCGTAACGAGTTTACGTATAACGACACCCGCAAGCACAATGGCGCCACTGCTGCAAGAACTCGAGGAATTCGGATCGAATGGTTTCGTCAGTGGAGATTTTTCGTTTCAACTATTTTCTGATGACTATAGTACAAAACTGAAATAATCACAGGAAAGCTCAATCTTTCTCCTACGAATCAATGTTTCGTTCATCCCTTAAAAGGACGACTGGTCTGCTATATAAATTAAAAGAAACAGCCATTCGCGAGTGAAGCAAGCGTTCGCCTACGTCCACCTCGTATAAAAGTGAATTTTCATGCACGAAACGTAACGCTTGATTGCGACGATGGGAAAATGGACTTTGGCAACGGTGACATAATGACGTCATTAATAAAAACAATCATAACAGTCAATACTAAACGTATAAAATGAAGTCAACGTATTAACGGAGTAACAACGAGGATTCTACGGTAGGAGAATAAAGATGGCTACCTAAATCCCGAAAATTATATCCTCTCCGCTATGATAATGCAAACCGCATACAAAGGAGTATCGCACGATAGACAATCATGAAAAAGTTGATATCTGATAAAATAATTGTTTCTCCATAAGATAAACGCGTGAGCCTATCGGACGATAAATTTTTCCATGAAAAAGTTCCAATCGACGATAATAATTTTTCAAATTATCTCATCGCAGTCAATTCCAGGCTACGTTATTGTAATTAATAATTTCAATTAGACTAATAAATAAAAAAAGAAATTAAATTAGCGTTTAAGAAAGTTTGACATAATCGTTACTGATAATTCATATATGCATAGACATCGGGTATAGGTACATATATGTCAGCGATATGAGTGTCCACACGTGCGAGTGACGTACGTATATGGAGGTGGACGTGAGGTCTATGCGTTAGTGGGGATTCTGGTCGAGCCAATCGTTACATTAGACTAAAACATGATAGAGCGTCGCGTGATGAAAAGTAATGGTGGGGAGAGTGGACGGCGTAAACGGGGAGAATTGTAGCGTGGCTATGAAATTACACGCCTTTTTTTTCCTGTTTCCATTAATGGAACCAGTTCAGTGACACGTTGCTTATCGAAGACGGTAAATTGCGTATATTTTAAGAGGCTAGATAATTCGTCAATATTTAAATATACGGCTGATCGATTGCCCCATACGAGCAACGAAGAAGAGAAAATTACATGGAAATTTAAGGCTGCACGAAGAATATAAGAATTTGATAAATTTCAAAAATCCATCAATCTCCTCATTTTTATACATTCATCAATACGCGACAGAGCCACCTACGTTGCTACATGTATCACTAGGTCAAGTAACAACATAAATATTAAAGTATCCATTAATCCATACATAACTAGATATATATACACGTATATAACTACACACATACACGTACATACACGACTAAGGATCATCGTACAGCATCAAAGCCACATAATAAATCATCACCAGATTGGCTCGTACGAGTAAAGTCATACCAATAATCATCTCTTTTTTTCAAATCTCTTCGTCCCTCCCAGTAAGGGATGATATCAAGTACCAAAAATCCAAGGGATCCAAGCCACCTCTAATGCGTATACTAATAATTAAATGACAAGTAGGGGAGGGTGGGACTAGTTGGAAGTAGCAGCAGACACACCTTCCTGGCAATTTCCTCCGATGAAAGTCGTGCGTAGATAAAGTCTTTCGGGTGAACAGGCGAGACCGCCGGGGCCAATCATCGAATCAGTAAAACGTGATGGAACGGTGCGCACAGGCTAAAGTGGGGGTAGAGAGAGAAAGAGAGCGAGAGAGAGAGAGAGAGAGAGAGAGAGAGACACGGTGAAGAGGTGGTGAAGAGTAGAGGGGTAGGGAGAGACGTGTACTGGGAGGGGGGGAAGAAAGCTGAGCGAGGGCTAGGGGCGGGGAGGTGGGAAGGGGGAGGCCTAAAGAGTGACAGAGAGAGAGGGATAGAGTGAGAGGGGCAGAGAAAGAGAGGGAGACTCTCAGGGTGGGAAAGAAACCAATCGTCGTGGAGGCTTCGTCGGGCGCCTTCATCTTCCTCGACGTGTAAGAGCGTACGTGAAAACGTCCATGAAAGTTCCGAGTTAATGCTGGTAGTCGTAGGAGCCAGTGGTAGTAACCCACTGTCAGTAGAATTGACAGGCATGCGTGCGACCACATGGAAGGGCGCGCGCATACCCACGCAATACTGGCACACGGAGGAGACCGAAGGCGCTATTAATAAATCGTATCTTGGTCCGTGGTGCGCATGCGCGTGGATCAGCAAGCCGAGCCAATTCCTCAGTGGTGGCTCGAATCATTAACCGGTTTCCCTGGCAACCCCGGCCGACCTTAACCATTGGTCGGTTACTTACCCCACCACTACCCACACCACACAATGCTCACCGGTTCTACATACACAAACACATGACCACGCTGTGTATGCGTTGATAATAATTATCGTCCGCTCTTTAGATATATCGGGTTGCGCTATAGCGCGGTATAGTGCTTTTCACTGGGGGAGACTCTATCTATGCGCTCGCACAGACCGGAGCAACACACGAGGCAACAGCTCTCTGCTAATGACATTGCGTGCCGTGGTATATTGTGTGCACGAGAAGCCCACACGCATTGCTACTCTTATTAGGTTGCACTTCGATGGCCCACCTTGCATTAGTTAGGTTACGGGTATAGCCTATTTACAGTGGGTTTCAATCGAGTATGCTGAGTAGGGAATGTGCTATTGCGATCATTGACGGATATTGTTTGTTTTTGTTAAAATTTGTGAAATGATTTTTTAGGGACTTATTCAGTGATCGATTTCGGGTTTTTATGTTTGTAGGGTTAATGATTGTTTCTGGTGGATTTGTTTGTGGGAATGATAATGTCTGCGACCTGTAGAATGTTGTACGATATATTGTATTGTTGAATCGTATAGCTTGGGTGAACCCCAGATGAAATCTACGACACCTATGTAGACTATATTGCACGAAATTCCGGGACTCTAGACTATATTCGATATCAAGTTATGCTTGGTTTATGTACCTTGGTTGGGATGGAGGAGTGGGGAGGCTCTGCTTGATTGGTGGAGAGATGGCAGTGCAGTATTGGCCACCAATACTATGTAAGCAGCCTGCAGTGTGGAGCAGAGCGGAGAGTATAAACGCTGCTTAGAGACAGCTGTGTCAGGGCCGTAACTAGTTCTCGTTCAATGTGCTCCCATCTCTCGGGATGACGAGGAATTCCAAAGACGTTTTGGCAGAAGTGAATTTTTAAGTATAACATAGGTAAACGTTTATTAAGAAATGGATTTCTTGTAGAGTAATAATACATAAGTATGACTTGGACTGTTTTTTGCAAATCATTGCTGAAATAACATTGTGAACTAAGAAACGTAAAGTTAATAGTGAACGGAGAGTCAAAGGCAGATTTTGGAAAATCGTAAGTTTTGTAAGCTAAAAAATGTGCCATTAGGTTAGGTTAAATTATAAAATTTTAATTTTCTTCCCTGTTATGACGTTTAGTTTGAATGTATTATAACCCGTGGCTTTTTTGCCTACTACGCTCCTGGCACGAGGAGATCTCAGTAGCGGCACTTTGAGAATTTCATCGAAAAGAACCCTTACCTTTTGCAAAAAATTTTTTTTTCGAAATTTTATATATATATATAGATATATAATCATTTCTTTAGCCTGTTACAAAATAAAATTTTTTTTAAGTTATGACATAAGGACAAGTGGTTATTAATATCCTTGATAAATATTGCATTATAGGCTTGTACTCTTCTTAAAAAACTTCTTTAATATGAATTTGTATATAAATTGAAAAAATAGGCCAGTTTAAAGAACATTGTTGAGAAAGAATATTAGTCGTTATCAAAGGTAGGCACATTTAACAAGCATTTCTAGGGTGATAATCTTCGAGTAGAAAGTACAAATAAACGTATGATAAGAATGTGATAGATTTTCTGATTTATCAAAATCGTAATACGTCTGATATTTAAAGACTGTTAAATAACATGTCAAGTACAAAGGTAATAAACTAAAATTTGCTTTGTGCCAAAAACAGTGCTCGACCCGCTCCTGCTCGTTCTCCGCATTAAACCACCAATCGCCAGACAAGTATAACGATATTAAAACAAGATAAAAAAATATTTTCTAAACATCCATACTGAATGGAACAAGAGTCCATGAATAATATTAAAAAAAGTAAAATAAAGTAAAGTCTTACGTAGTAAATCCACAACAATATTTTTATCCAAAGCCACAAAACAATAATACGTATCTTTGTCGAGTGCAACATAATTTATTTAAGGTGCACAGTGAACAGGGCCCGCAGCCTTCTATATCCAGGATTGCTCTATATTGGGGCGCTATGCTACAAAAGCCCGAAGGAACTGTAGACTCCTGTGTGTGAGAAGAGGTGTGGTGTGCTTGTACATGTGGAGTAACGATTGAATGCAGGAACGCAGCACAAGAGTATGGGTATCGTTAAGGAGCATGCGCCCGTAAAGCCCCATACCAGATGGCCCCGCCTTTCCCAACATTCACGATGCCTCTGGGATTTGTCCACGTTGAACCAATGAGAAAACGGGGTCGCTGGGATAACGGCGCCGAAGTCGTTCCAAGGGGGAGAGTTTATTGGTACCGAGTGGGGATGACGAAGGACGGGGGATGAGGCGGGATGGAGGGTCGGAAGGTAAGAGTGGGGGGAGTACAGAGGCAGACAACGAACACGACTACCAATGCTTTCGGAGTCTCGCGACGTCAACTCGTACCGCTATTACCGAAGGCTACGCTGTATTTTTCTCGTGCAGAAAAACTAACGCCGGTCCTTTTTCGTCTAGGGAAAATTAACTAGGCGGCGTGCACGTTTTACGGTAGTGCTTATTTTTTTCGGCGTGATATTCAAAACGTGCCTAGGTGTGACTGCGCAGCCGCCATGTGAGTATCCGAGCAACTAACGAGAGAGCCACTGTGAGATTGTGTACTTGGGCCGTGCATTCGATGTAGTAGTGTGTATAGAACCGTATCGAGCAGTGTGTGTGTGCGTGAGTATATGTATATATGCATGTATACATACACTGGTAGATAGAGGGTAAGAGAGTGAGAAAGTAGATAGAGAAGGTGTATGTGTTTGCATGTTGCTGCTGCTAATTAGTTTTTAACTGTCGCACGGTACAATTCTAAGCAGTTTTAAAGTGGAACGATGTAAACTCAGTACAACGACTGGAACTCCTGGCGTGCTTTACCGATCAGTACATCTATGGAGTCCCGCCTGATTTCGATCCAAGATGTCGGGCCACCGGTAGGCCTGCGCAAGCATCCCTCGACCGCATGCGATACCTTTGACTCTCCATCCCCGAGAAGGATGCAAGAGGGTTGCCCTCGTAGTCGCCGCGTGCTACTATTATTATTATGCTCATGATTGTTATTGCCATAATGGCGATATCCATGTTGTCAGTCAGTCGTCTCTCTTTCTCGATGCGTCTCCCTCCCCACAGCTCCCCTCCGATTTCGCTGCACTCCCTCCTGTGCCGCTCCCTCCTACTTTTACATCAGCCCCCAGCTACCACGTGATCATTCCCCCTCTCGTTTATTTTTTCTCTCCCCCTTCGGCTCTCCCCTTCTAACAGCCCACCCCAACTCTCTCGTCTCCCCAGCCTACCGGGCCGCCATCCCCTCGACGCTAATTATGGAGGTCCCGGATCGACGACATTTTGTTCCATGCTCTTCCAAGATGGATTACCCCCTTTTCTTTGGAACGAAGCCCCAATCGAATCGAAATCGCCCGCGTTCCTGGCAGTTTTCAGTTTTACTTTGGCGCAGTCTGCCCTCTCCCGCCAGACCGCCAACTTTCGAAGGGACGTCGTAAATTTTCCCGACGGTTTCGCAAGCCCTGGGACCGTTTCTATCGAGGCTTACCCTGTACGAGATTCACTATAGCTATACTTTTGAACGTGTTCTCAACCATTACGACCAATGCACGAAGAACGACTTTTTACTCTTTTTTTGTCTCATCGCTTTAACGGTCCTACAATATTTTCTATCCCATGGCTCTTGAGCGAGAACATATTTTGATAACTTGAAATTTAATTACACCGTATCTTGAAACTGGCCACTGCTGGTTGTTGATGGTGATTTTGCTATAACTTCTCTCAGCCTTTACGTTATACGGACGATAACGTTCTGTGGAAGATAAATTATTCACTTATCGATATAGACAAATCGATTGAGGCCTCGATTACTGGCACAAATCTTTGAAGTATATTTACAAATCATTTTTATATAAATGTCATGTTACGAAAAAATACATATCGCCTGACAACAGATCGTATGCAGTGAAGAAAATGTGCTATACAACAAGAAATTATTTATGGCTTTCTTAGGTGAAATTTGTTCTTTTCCGTATTGTAAAAAATCAGTGCATAACGGGAAAGCATGATGCACACTTGTCTTTCAGTGAAAGATGTTTAACTGGCATGACGAGTCAAGATTGAGCACCACTGATATGTGCTGTCCTTATCATTTTCTCTGACGCCCTCTGTTTAGGCCTCCCTTTCTTTCCCCTTTTTGCTATTTCTCGATCTCCCTTTCTGCAGCGGCTCCATGCCTCGTTCGGATGGTAGACGAGGACAGACATGGCGCGTCAGTGCTATGCACGAACTATAGAACAGGGGAGGTCAACCTGTGAATTTATTTCGAAATGGCAGCCACTGTTACTCTTAGCTGAGTTTTCGCCAGGCGAGTTCAAAGGCGCCGACCCGATCGCCCTTGAAATTAGAAGCCATTCCGCGAATTCGTACACGGCAGCGTGCCCACGTATGCTGGACATTTTGCAATACTTTGGAACGCGTTTCAAAGCACTGCTATTGCACTTTGTCTTGACAATGAGCACAAGAATTGAGCACCACTGTTACCGAGCCACGTCTGTGCCTGCGGGTTCACGATCTACATTAATTTGTATATTTCATAAGCTTCCACGTCAGAATTTCAATGGTTAACGACACTCTAACCTCTCAGTACTTCGTGTACGATGCTTGCTGAACCAACGGACCTACGAGCTTTTCCAGACTTCTCGTTTCAGGGACGATCCACGCGATTATTGATTTCTTTAGGGCTTTTGCAATGGGAACCTACAGGGCAAACCCAAATGCTGTTTGGTAGGGTACTCCCATGAACTTCACGATACCAGCTAAATAGTGTACGTCTCTTGAGGTGTACTCTGAATGAAACCAACCTAGTAACTTGCCAGTCAAAATAACGAATCCCTTTTATGAAAAATTATAATTCTTTTAAATTATTTTGAATAGTTGAATCACTGGGTTCAGACGCGTGAATTTCCTATTCCATATTGGGTTATATACTGTTATTTTATGACCTAATAACAAAACGATGAATAATGTCTTTTTTCCTTAAGAAACTGCGTCAACGTTATTTTAACCTATACGTACAAAACAAACATCCCTTCATGCGCTATAAACAAAGAAAAACCGTCTGAACTTTGTTCGAAATGATATTGTAATATAATTTACACAAGAAAGCGAACTGTATTCTAACTTGTAGACTAGTAGTAGAATATAACCTTTTGTTACTCACTTTTTGCTTTGAAAGTATGATATTTAGCAATCGTCAAAAAGGGCTTGATTGTTGGATTTGTCGTGTAGGAAACCCAGAAACTTTTGTAACACTACAGCGTTGATTTTTATCTGAAATTACTTTTGGTGAATATATGTACGCATGTCAGATAGTAGAGATATAACCCAATACATGCGACGTAAAAAAGGTTATCTTCGGGAAACAGAATTATGTAACAGTTTTCAAAATTTTTACCATGTAGAGTATATATGTAAGAGGAAAATAACAGAGTCATCCTACACAGGATAAAATGGTTAGGAGATGTTTTAGAAACAGTTATTGAAGAAACTCCAAAGTTTCGTCTGAAATATGTTTATATAGCCATGCATGCATGTGCAGGCTAAAATTATTTAATTTGATAATAAGATGACTACAATATATGAAAGTTTCATGAAAATTCTATTTTATTGATTTCTAGGAAGGCCTTTATATTGCTTATACTTCCATAAGAGGCATGCTGCACATCAAAATACCCTTTACATATTTTTTACAGGTGCTATACTTTATATAGAATAATAGTTTATTATGGTTTAATTAAAAATATTTTAAGCAGTAAAGATGATACAAATATTTGTATGCATTTTCATATGCAATAATAATAGCACAATGCTTTTTGCTTTTGATTATCTAATGTTATTTGCAAAATCCCATTTGTTGTTTAATTTTGAAAGTGATAGCTCATGTGTGCTCAGTATAATTATTTAGAACAATTACAATTTGATTCAAGAGAACTAGATTAGTAGATATATATTGATAGTATAATTATGAAATTATAGTAATATATTTCATTGCATTTATAACTTTATTTCTTTAAAATATAGTATCCCTGATTGAAATTAAATATCTAATCTGATAACTTTTGTTTTGTTACAGGAATGTCAATACAGAGATACAATAGAAAGATTGCAGTTCGATCCAAGAGGCAAAGTGGCATGGCAAGAAAGATGACGGATGTCAAGCAAATTGAAATGTCACAATCCGAACAGTCCCAGCAACAACAGCAGCAGCAGCAGCAGCAGCAACAACAACAACAGCAGCAGCAGCAACAGCAGCAGCAGCAACCTCAGCAACAGCAAATGATGATTACAACTCACGATATGCAACAGCAAAACGTCCAGCAACAGCAGCACGTCCAACAACAACAGCAGCAAGTACAGCAACAAGTTCAACCTCAACAGCAAGTCCAACAACAACAGCTTCAGCAGCAAGTACAACAAGTACAGCAGCAGGTTCAGCAACAAGTGCAGCAGCAGCAACAGCAGCAGCAACAACAGCAACAACCTGGAGGTGGTCCGCACAGTGTTGTTCCAACACAAGTTCAAGTCCAGCCACAAGTAGCGTCTAGCATGTCACAGCAACAGGTACAAATTACTTAATGTGTTGAATGACTGGCTTAATAAACTATTAGTCCATTTATAATATTACTCAAGACATGCATTTTTATTGATAATCTCATTTGTGCAATAGTTGCAGAATGCTGTAGCAGTTTCAATGCACCATCAGCAACAGCAGCAAGGAGTTGGTGGTGTATCAATGACATTATCTGGGCAGCAAGGCGCAACAACAATAACTACAATGGCAGCTCATCCTCAGGCTGTTCAAGTTATACAGCAACCTATTCAAAGTCAGGCTTACCATCTTCAGCAGCTGTATAATACGCAAGGGACGCCTTTATTAATGCCTGGAAATCTTGCTCTCCATCCAGCAGGAATTAATCCATCCTCAATACAGGTAACAATGCAAATGATATTAACATCTGAAACCCCACAAAATCTAGCAACGTGACAATGTTGCAAGTTACTAATCAAATACATAATTTTGCAGGTAATAACTGCTGGTAAGCCTTTCCAATCAGCAGCGCAACTGACACCTCATATGTTAACGACGGCATCGAATCCTGGTCAAGGTGGAGGACATCCTGCAGGTGGTGGAGCCAAAGTACAGGGTTTCCCAGCTGGTTATTTACCCGTACCTACTTCCGCGAACCCTGGAGGAGGTCAAACTTTAGTTTTCGGGCAACTTGGAGTTTTAGGCTCACCTCAACCTCCACCTTCGCTTCAACAGCAGCAGCAACAGTCTGCTAATAAACAGGATCAAGTTCAAAAAGTAATTTAAATTTGAAATACATGCAAAATGATTACACCAAAGTCCATTCTACAATTGTCTTCTGAAAGATGAACAATCACTATCCCACAAGAAAAGCTCGTATTTTCATATAATTTAATGTGTTTATCTTTTATTATATTATATAGTATACAACATGTACAGCTGGAACACCGTCTGGTGGTAGAGGTGGAGCCATGCAGTTCGCTCCTTGGCAATTTGCACCACAGGTTGCTTGGACGGGTCTGCAACCACCAACTCTCCTGACTGCACCCAATCAAATATTCATCAGGGGTCCCACACAGCCTGACATGTTCATACAAAGTCCACAGCCGATACAAACACATAACGGTAAACATCTAGTAGAATTGAATATCGTCGCTCATAGTGGTGTTTCAAAAAATAAAGTAGGTCATGTTCGCCTGCAATCATACCGTTTTGCAGCGTTGGCTACTCAGCAACAAATACAAGGGGTCCAGCAGATAGCTGCAGCTAGTGGAAAGCCAAGGGTAATGGATATACAACAACAACAACAGCAGCAGGGTAAGCAGAGTGCAGGTGGACAACGGCCACTCAGCATTCTTCCGTCCTCGTTGCAGGGAGTCCAGGGACCCAATATCAGACCAGCTAGTTCTGTTTCGACACAGACAGTTCACGGAGTTCAAGCAACGGTACATGCACAGGTCACTACTACTCGATGTTAACGTAAATGCATTAGTTTTGTTGATTTATCATGTCATTGTTCAGTTATACAGTATTAGCGTGTAAATAGCACTAGTAATTTATATTAAAAACGGCTATATAATACGTTATTATTTTATTTTGCCTAGAGCGGGAAAAGTGGCGGCGGTGGAGGTAAAGGTCGGGGTAAACCAATGGTTCGCACAAGCCCTGGTCCTAATGCTGCCGCAGCTACGGCTAAAGCTGATGCTGCTAATCAGACGAAATCAAATGTCCATCATGCGACTATGATAATGCAGCAGCAGTCTACTATGAGTAACAATGTTGGTAACAACAAAGTACTGATCACTACAAACGCCCCTGTTGTCTCAGCCGCACAACCTCCAGGCTCACCTATGTCGACTGGGGATAAGCAAATTTTTACTCAACAAAAAACTTTAATGCAATCACCCCAGCAGCAGGTGCAGCAGCAACAACAGCAACAGCAGCAGCAGCAACAACAACAACAACAACAGCAGCAGCAGCAACATCAACAGCAGCAAAACCAACAAGCACTTCAACAGCAACACCAGCAGGTGTTTATTCAGCAAATGCAACACATGCAGCAACAGCAACAATTACAGCAGCAATATCAACAACAACAAGCTCAAGCTTCTCAGCAGCAATTACAGTCTAAACCAATAATGAGTAAGAAAATAAATATTATCAAGGCTATTCACTATTAAGACATTCGCGGGATTTACTATCATTTGGAAATTGTAAATACTACACACTAGATGCGACCTCTCATCGTAAAAACAGACACATTCTCAAGTCTTATTTAAATAAAAGGAAGGTTCTACAATTTTCTGAGTCTTAATCGTTAAAGTTATTGAATGAATTATACTAAGACTCGTGTCCCAAGTATATTGTTAACGCGAAGCTATAACATTGTAGGTATGACGCTGCAACAACAGCAACAAGGAGTGGTTCTTGGAGGCGACCGACCCATAATGCCTGTTGTTTCTATGGGTGGTGTTGGAGTTGGAGTTGCTACCGCATTACAAATGAATCAAGTGCAACAATCTCCCATGTCAACGGTTCAGCAACTTCAGTTACCGGTATGTAGTACACGTAACTTAAAAGTTGCTAACAACATATTATTTTCGTCTGTCTAATATTATTTGTGTATTTATTACAGACAATAAATCCAACGATAATAGGCAATCAAATAGTCAGTGGAGCTCCACAGGTACAAACGATGTCAATGGTTAGTCAATCGACGGAACAACAACACGATAATACCAATTCACCTATGATGATATCATCTCCTGAACGTAATCATCAAAATGATTGTCCACCAATGCTACAGCCCGTTCCAAATCCGTCCGTTAATAATGACGATGCATCAAAGTGCGTCGTGAAAAAGGAAGAAATGACATCCGTAACGATAGAAGAAATACCAATGACAAATATGGAGACATCAGGTTCGTTCTTAATTTAATATATTTACGTAGAAAACGTGATTAGCAATTCTTGCACACATTGTAATAAGTGATTTCTTATTTCATAAAATATTTTCTCTTCCAGAAGGGGACCAATGTAAAAGCGGCGTTAAAGAAGATAGCGGTAATGCAGTTTCAAAGGCAGAGGAAAAATCTTGTGGCAATCCTTTAGCTGGGCTTGCCAATGCTGTTAATTCTCTTACTAATGGCGTTGTTGGGGACGAACAAGCCACAATTTCTGTATCTGTACCACCCACGGTAAACAATAAACAAGCACCCCCGAAAGCTATGGTGAAACCTCAGGTTTTAACGCACGTGATCGAAGGTTTTGTCATACAAGAAGGTGAATACACATTCTTCTTTTCATGAAGCATATAAGTATATTGCAACAGTATTTATATACAATGCAGTCTAACTCATTCGAAATTTTGCAAGATCATATAGAAAGTTCAGAATTAATCTTGTAGACGTAGAGGTATCATTTAGAGTTGCAATTTAGGGACAAGTTTTATTTCAGATTCTCTAATACTGAGATTTGGTTTCCTACTATTAAATTGAGGCAACTAATTGGTCCTCTATTCTGACTTACAGCATCGGAACCATTTGCAGTTAACCGATCATCTTTGACTGGCTCTGTTGGCCAAGTTGGACATGATGCAAGCAACACGACAAATCGGAACAGTTTATCATCCTCGGATAAGGATATACAGGAAGAACCACCTAGTAAGAAAAGTACAGAATCGCCAATTCTATTTCTTCCTTACCGAATTATAAAGTATCGTATCAAGTGACTTATTGTTCTTATTAATTACCATTTTAGGAAAGAAACATGCTCTTAATTATTCCACCGATACTGATGGAAACGAGGGACAAACTGGTAAATGTGAATCATGTGGCAGTCATATTGAGGAGCAAAATGGAAAGGTCAAGAAGGAAAAGAGGTTCTGTTCAGCCATTTGTGCAAAGAGGTCAGTCTACCATTGTTCAAATTATGTCGTTATTAAAATCTTTAGAATAAGTTGAATAATATCATTCATTGTTTTGTAGTAAAAGAAGGGAAAACAGAGACAGAGATGCAAACGAAAAGGAATGGACGGAAATGGACACAGATGCAAAACACAATAATGCTAATGACATGGCAAAGAAAAATGGAGACGAAAGGTCTCTTTCTGCTATAACGGCTACTCCGATCATAGACGAATTGACCCCACGGGTGAATCCTGTAAAGTGGACGGTAAGTTATAATTTCACAAATCCTTGTAAATTGTTGTGATAGTAATAATGGTTGGTGGGTGAACATAATAATAATAATAATAATTTTAATGGGGAAAATAGGTGAATGAAGTGTGCGAGTTTATACGTGGCTTACCGGGTTGTGCGGACTATGCGGACGACTTTGCGATACAAGAAATCGATGGACAGGCTCTAATGTTACTTAAAGAAGATCACTTAATGTCGGCAATGAGCATCAAATTAGGTCCAGCACTGAAGATCGTAGCCAGGATCGACTCGATGCGGTTAGACTCTATGTCTAATTCCGTCCCACCGCCTAATAACAATTCGTGAACTCTTTCATTCATAAACTCATGTTTATTCATTTAAGATATTCGTATCTTAAAGTAAAAACACATCATAGCCTCGGGGCTACAGGGTCTGTGCAAGTAATTCGTCGTAATGCAATATCTCGTAAATTCACGTTTATATCGGCTCAAGAAGAATAGTTCTACACATTTTTTGTATATGATTTTATTTTCTGAAACAGTGGCACCATTGTAATTTTTATTACATATCAGATTTTTTTGTTAGTCATATTACTTTGGATTTCGAATAATTCTTTTGATAGCCTATCAGTTATATTCAATTGTTACTGCAATTGGTGAACGATTATTTTCAACGTTTGAACATAATGAAATTTCTATGAATTACAATATTTCATATGTCTTAGAAGCATTGGTTGTATAGATATCCAAATTTTAAGAAAAATCAAGGCAATGTGCAACAACAAATTAACAGAACATACGTCCAATATAAAATACTGACTGTTGTTTTAAAAGCTTGTGTTGTCACAAGCGTTATCTTTCGATACGTAGCTTTGTAGAACATTCGCCTTTGTATTAAGTGAATTTACGATGGTACATATCCAGCAGTTCATGATCGGCTGGAAACTTTTAGTAACTTTAAGACAGCCGGTCTTTGATCTTATATGGAAATTGATGTAAATAAGGTCGAAAAGAATTTTGACAAACTATGTAAAGACATACAATACATCACCGTTACATGTTCGAGGCGACAAAAAATGCATTCATAGTTTTATAATGAAATATAGGATGTAAGTAGGGCCCAAATCGTTGCGACGCAAAGTATAAAATAAAAAATGGCGACCTAGTAGGGTTTACAATTTTATTGAAAACAAATCATACATTCTTTATGTCGTATGTTTTTTGTAGCATTAATTGTCTCATTACGATTTGCGTTCTGCTTATAATAATTATATGAGGAATGTACTTTAGTTGACATTTACGCCATAAAAGTATCGCAAGTACTGGGTTCGTTTATAAATTCGTATAAGCCTGGTATACGATATGCTTAAGCAAATGTAAATATTAAATATAACATGTTTATTTAGAATACCAAATTTTATAATATGAATCTGTAACAGCATAGTTATTCCTTTCATTGTAATTTTTGTCCTTTTTGTTCGTAATAACGTAAGAATTAGCGTTTGAATTACATGAATGACATTTATATGTTTATTAATAATAGATATAATTAATATGGAATAATTTCCAAAAAAATTAAAGACGTACTATTTTCAGTTTCATTAATCAAGTCAGTCCACAGTATTATAGGCATGTGTTGAATGGTATTGCAAGAGTCAAAGCTATATTTATATGTACTTACGCTGAACAAACGTCACTTCTTTTGCTAACAGCATTTAATGAATAATCTGTAATTTACGATAAAGCTGCAAGTTATCATTATGATAAAAATGTGATACTGTTACTGCTTTCTGTTTTGGAATACTTGCTATTGGGTATTTACCGAAACTTGGTAAATCTGGAAATTTATTTTCTCTACTAATCCAATACCTCCAAGGTAGAATGGTGAGCCTACTTTAAATTAAAAGCAGGAAATGGTAGATACTCAAATTAGAACATATATATGAAGTTTGCATATTGTAAACAAATCTTCTCTATAGATAATCCCTGTAGTTAAATTATCATTACCAGTATATGCTATATTCAAAAATATGTCATTTTGTGGATAAATGCAAAATATTTCTTATTTCTTTTTACTATGTATTACATGTACAGCAATATTGTGTGTTGTACATTTACTCAAAATTTATAATCAAGACTGTACATTCTATCTTTAAGGTATTGTACATAAGGTAGAGATCTCGATGATAATGAGTCAAACAATGTATATTTTTCCCTCTCAGAAAGATTTGTAATGCTCAGGGTTTACACTGTCCCAAATGCATATTCGTAATCACATTCATTTATAAATACAGCATTTCTATATTCATTACGATTTATAATAAATGGGTAATATATCAGTAATACAAATCAAGATTAATGTTTCTTAATATATTAAGAAATTGACTAAAATATGTTTATTTCATGCAAGACATTTGTACAACTCTTATGTTGTAATTCTCTAATTTTTATAACATGTACACGTAAATGTTTCAACGTAACAAAAAATAATTTTAAATGATTTTCATTATGTACATTGAATAAATAATTTATATTTAAATGCTACATAAATGTTTACATATATCTGTTATCATAATCTTACAAAAAATGAACTTAACAACACTAGATGCAGGTATATTAATAGAAAACAACATAGAGAACTAAAAACAGTTTTAATGAAACAGCCACAATTGCTGCAAATTCATTGTACAATAACTTTTGGAGTTACACACAAAAGATACAAGTTTCTCCATAATGAAACTATTTACAGAAGTTTTATATATTATTATGCAAGTACATCCATAGAATCTCCTGTAGATTTTCCTTCTTTCAGTAGTTCTTGCTCAGTCAACAATTTTTGTCTCCGGTATTCCGGCCGTATGTACATAATGTAACTAAAACATGAGTATCCAATAAAAACAGATCCACTCAATGTGACAGCAATGCAGGATATAACAAATCCTTTATGCAGAGAGTCTAGTATTCTGAATTTTGTTGCTGCCTTCCTCATGTTTTACTCAAATTTATGTTCTTCAAAGGCAGACTGTATCACTTTGTACTCCTTTTGAGGTTAATTCACGAGAAATGGTTTGATGTTCACTATACTGTACATGCAGACCAACCAATGTAACTGCTTCTTGCTGCTTACGAAATCTTTACAAACGCTATGGCGCAGCCTCAGAAAACGAGTATCCAATCCGCTACAGCAATAATCAGTTTGAACTAATTTGGAAATACTGTTGACGTAATATGTTAGATCTACATATTATTTGCTATTAATTATTTCGTTGGATTGAATTAGTAGAGTGCTAAACATTTTCTTTGCTAAATGGAATACATCGAAACAACCAGGTGAGGACACCATCTAATAAAAAAAAATGTACTGATTAAGATTCGAATAGTCTGGCGCCAACTAGGTAAAACGTAGCGGCGGCAAGAACTCACAGTAATTTACATTTAGTGCCTTCCATTTATATACACGGATCGACACAAAGCTAAAATCATTGGTTTTTTAAAAAACATTCTACTAGAACCAACCAATTCAGGCAATGTTTTGTGTTTGCGTCTAACTGTGTCTCATTGGAAAGTACCATTTCACCATGTGTAGTTAAGGCTGGATTATCCAATCACATAACGCATACAAGAGAATGTAATGTCTTAGATTGGTTAATCCTGTTTTAACTTGCCATGGTATAACAGTCACACACCGTATCTAGCTATAATGCCCAAAATTCGACTTCAATGGGTCTAACGGGTAGAAATAGATTGGAGCAAATTGAAAAAACCTAGCTTTCGCATATTCTGTGTTTGAAACAAAATTAATTGCTCAGAACTTCTTCAGAATTTCTATGTCCGTTCGATTATATCCCCCATACCCATGGTACTCAGAAGAAAGTCGTTCAGGGGCCTTCTTTAGTGTCTCTTGAGCTCTTCAGCGTCGTAGTACACTCGTTCAGCGACAATTTCAAAATAGAAAAGTCTTCTTGAAAATTGTGAACATTAGAAAAATTCAACGCACTCTATCAATTTCAGGGGTACATATCTTTGATTTAAACCAATAAACTAATTCGATCCACTCCGTCACGAAATATTTTAAGAGAAGTTTTTGACCATCAGTTTCATTTCGCTCCGCACATGGATATGTATACAACGCAATGACTGTATTCAGCAGAACAGCGCCGTGAAAACAAACACAGCTTATTGGTCAAATTCTACACTATAGTAAGATTTTTATGATCAATTAACCAATCAAATCGTTTACTTCCTTCGCGCTGTTTTAATTGAATAAAGCCATTCAAATGTATTTTATCCACCCGTTTTTGCGTGTTTTTTCACTGTCATTTGCTACCATCAGTGCCCGATGTAGTTTCACATATGTAGGCGTGTGACATCAAAGTTCAGGGTGTTCAAGTATTTCTTCCCGTAGTTTCTGCTGTCCTGGCACATCTTCTCATTGGAGGAGGCAGCCATAAGGAAAGGAAGGAAGTTTCTGTTGTCTGCATGTCCTATAGTAATCTTTGGAGCATTTAAGTACTCTCCGTCATAATCTGTGTATAGCTTTTGCGTCGACTTCTTCGCATTATTTCAAAAGAAGAAAAATCTCGTCTTTAGTGCACAAGCGATGTATATTTATTTAATTTGATATTCACCTTCCACTTCTTTATTTTGATCTTTTGGCTTGACATTATACATTTTCTCAAACTGTAACTGTGATGTACACATGTACCACAATGCAATAAGCATATCTAGTACTCTTAAAGCATTATGGATAGTGTACATATTTACTTACAAAAACAGTATCTAAAATATTATTACTTCCCAGCTCTAACAATAATCAGGCAGCGGAATATTACATTAACATTTGTAAAGTGTTAATTTTATTTAACAATTTATCCAATGCTATAACAACAGCTAATTAGGTGTAAAAGAGAATGACACGGGCTGTTTAAAAATCGGAATATTACAATAATTAATTCCTTTCATTTTGGTGCATGCAAATTAAATGCATAGGTACAATAAAATATAAAATACAGTGTTTTAAAATTCAAAGGAACTGCATATTAATGTTGACAAATGTGAACAAGGTACCGTAGAACGTCATGCATGAAATACAAAATGCAGCTTCCTAGGGATTCTTTGGCTCCCTAGGATCCCCTAGATAACGACAAGATGAGTGCTTACTATCGAAACACAATCTGTAGCTACGTTTCCACCGGAGTCGAATGAAAGTTGAAATACATGGTTTGTATATCTATAGTTTAATACTCTATAGATATACAGCATATACTTTATCTCAGCTCGATTCCGGTGTAAACGTAGCCTGCGATACACTTGGGACCATTGCTCAGGACATATTTGCAGTCGTCTCTTAGTTCCAAAGAACAACGGTAGTATCCATTTGTAGATCCGTTGACTTTTTGTTTTCGTTAAAAGTGAAAATGTCAGGTCGGTGTCAGTGGCTAGTGAAGCCTCGGCTGACAATTTACTGACGCTGTGAGTTAAGTTTCGAACCTTCGATGAGACATGATCTGTTGACTGCCAGGTGGTTGTAATTGTAATCACGACATGGCATCTCGCAGGTGAGACATGTTTTCTACTTATATAAAAAATACATAATTATTATAATTCATGGACACTTGGAGAACAGTCCTACTTCTTGTCAATGTCAGAGTGCAGTTCGAGGAAATATGAACGTGAGTAAGTTCTACGTGTTTAATCTGACGATACGACTCACTGTCATTTCTAATTGAAAAGAAAGGAAACATTTAACCTATCGAACCAAAACGGTTTTTCTGTTAGTGCTTTTTCCACATACATATCATTGTTAGGTACTGGTAAGTGTACTGATGATGTATTTGCAAAACCAAAAAGGGATATACTGTTCTTAATGTGCAGTGTATCCTTTCTTTTTTGACCACTGCAGCCATTAATAATCTAACCACACATTAAGTCATTTTTCTAACAACTGCAATCCAACTGTCATATTATTTGGTTTGTTATACATATGAAAGAAAGAATTGCTAAGTATCGTATCCAATAAAGAGTATAACATTTGAAGGAATGTGGATAATCTAAAAGTTTAGACACTTACTATACTCCACTTGTTATTGATACTTTTAATCAATTTCTATTTTATTTTAGAGCAAAAGTAGTATTTACTATTATCATTTGGTAATTAACTATGGTACTTTTCATGCTTGAAAAGAATGTTCCATGGGGATAATCATCAGCTACTTGATTACAGAAGCAAAAATTTTGCTGAAAAAAGCATATCATTCAGAAAGGATTATCCTAGGATGCCACAATAAATTATATAAATGTTTTGGATTGTCTAGATATTGGCTTTTATTTAATAATAAGATATGATTGAATTATGGTATCAAGAATGTTGTCATATTGCTAGAATTATGTCAGTCTTTAAATTGCTTGTTGAGCACAGAATATATTTGTTAACTATTTATTTAGAAAGTTATTATATCTTTGTTTTCTTTTCAAAAATAAGAATTATATTTATAAATAAGATTTTGCTTTAGTTTCTGAGGAAAGAATAATATAGTACTTATTGAAACTATGTGTGTATTTATGATATATGTTATAATCTAATTTTTTTGTTATGCAATTTAATTTATTGTCATATTAATTTACCAAATATAATTTATAATATTTGCAGATGGTTTCACCCCAATATATCAGGTTTAGAAGCCGAGCGTTTATTAATGGAACGTGGATATGATAGTTCCTTCCTGGCACGCCCTAGCTCCTCGAATCCTGGTGATTTTACATTATCAGTAAGGTAAGCAACTGCATGTTTTTTTAACTTAAGGTTATTTGTTGTTATATCAGATTTTAGTTGCATTTCAGTATTATCTTTTACTTCTGTTAGCAAATGTAGTTTGAAATTTAATAACAATGATGCAACTTGCAGACGGAATGGAGAAGTGACTCACATTAAGATTCAAAATACAGGAGATTTTTATGATCTATATGGTGGTGAAAAGTTTGCTACATTATCAGAACTTGTTCAGTTCTATATGGAAAATGGTGGACAATTGCGTGAGAAGAATGGTGAAGTGATTGAACTGAAGTATCCTCTTAATTGTGCCGATCCAACAACTGAAAGGTAGACATATTACACATGTAAAAGTGAAATAATTATAGACTATATTATTGCTGTGTAAAACATCATGCAATCTGTGGAAAACGACTTTAACGATATTCCATCATAACTATTACCATATTTCATGAGACTACTTTTATTATTACGAATTTTCGGTTCATTTAAATGTTATATGCAACACAATACAATTTCACGAAGGTGGTTCCATGGCCATTTGTCAGCCAAGGAGGCAGAACGACTGATGTTAGAGCGAGGCAAGAACGGCTCCTTTCTCGTTCGTGAATCCCAAAGTAAACCTGGTGATTTCGTGTTGTCCGTACGCACTGACGATCGTGTAACTCACGTCATGATACGATCTCAGGTTAATTACAGTTCCTATTATTTGATATACTTAGCAATGCATAACTATGAGTTTGGATTAATTATCAATCATACTGCTTACATTGTTCTTACAATATATTACTTTTTTAATTGCGTTTCAGGATAATAAATATGATGTCGGAGGCGGTGAAAAGTTCGACAGTCTGAGTGACCTTATAGAGCATTATAAACGTAATCCTATGGTAGAAACGAGTGGGAGTGTCGTTCATCTACGGTAAAAGTCTAACATATTATTTATTAAAATTCCCTTCTGTATTTAATTTTGTTAAATCTATCTTGATTTTGTTACGCGAACGCTATATGAAAATAGTATTTCATTGTATTATGATTCAAGCATTAAATATTATTTTACAGTAAAACTTAAGTTCTATCGAAACATTATGCGTTTTTATACAGAAGAAAATAAATTGAAGCATATTGTATACTTTACACAGCGGACAGCATTTATAAAATTGATTGTAACAAATTAAAATTATTTTAACCGATAGGCAACCTTTTAACGCGACCCGTATAAACGCCAGTGGCATTGAAAGTAGAGTGAGACAACTTCATAAGGAAAATGGTTGTTCAAATGGTTGGTTGTGTTGGAATGGAGCCACAGGCAATGACAGTGTTGGTGCTGGTCGTGGAAAAGGAAAGGCTGGTTTTTGGGAAGAATTTGAATCTTTGCAACAACTCGAGTGCCGACATTTGTTTTCACGAAAAGAAGGTCTGAGACCAGAAAATCGGGCGAAGAACCGATACAAAAATATTTTACCTTGTAAGTAGTATGCCGACGTTGGCGGTATAATTAAAATTAGATTAATTAAATTATATGGATATACTTTATGTAAATGTTGGACTATGTCTAACTACACACATATACACAAATTATTTTCTTTGTGGATAATATTAATGATCACGTTTTTAGTTGATCATACCAGAGTGCGACTGTTAGATGTAGATCCCAACGTTCCAGGAGCTGATTATATTAATGCTAATTACATCAGAGTGAGTAACGTAAACTACAATTATAGTACCAGTACTACTCTCATTGTAGAATAGTATGAAACGTGTCTAATACATGCAGTTTAATGCGTGGAGTAATAAAAGTTGATTAACAATGACAATTTAGAACAAAGAGGATGATGGGTCGGGTTCTGTAATTAGTGGTGCCGGAGACACGGGACCATTTAATAAATGTTATATTGCCACCCAAGGATGCCTCCCTAACACTATTCAAGATTTTTGGCATATGGTGTACCAAGAGAATACTCGAGTGATCGTCATGACCACCAAAGAAATGGAAAGAGGGAAGGTTAGTGTGCGAACTATTTATCTAGTTATTAATTAAATGACTTTAAAAATGATGGTATTTTTTTTAGAATAAATGTGCTCGCTATTGGCCGGAAGAAGGGGAAATTAGCGAATACGGAGAATGGAAAGTACACGCATTAGGGCGTACCTCGACAGCGGATTATACTCTGCGTAAATTCATGTTACAAGGAACAAAGCCAAACTTTTCCGAGCCTAGAAGGATTTTCCATTATCACTTTCAAGTACTTTTGCATATTTGATACATGTCTTAATCATACTTGCCTTCTTTATACTCTGATGTTGCATTTTTCAATTTGAAGTTTTTTCTTACAAAAGTTCATACATCAGTTATTTCTCATATTTTAACATAACTTTTCAGATTCTTATATTTCCAGTAATGATTACTAGATTTAATTAATTGTATTGATATATTGTGGACAAATTTATTAATGAAAAAAATTAATAGGCATGGCCGGATCACGGAGTACCGTCGGACCCTGGATGCGTTTTAAATTTCCTTCATGATGTGAATGCAAGGCAGGAATCGATCGCTGCTGCAATGAGTAACCAAAGCTCTCCTAATGGACCAAAACCTCCATTAGTAGGACCGATTCTCGTACATTGCAGTGCTGGCATTGGTCGTACTGGTACCTTTGTTGTCATCGACATGATTCTAGATCAAATTAAGCGACATGGTAATTAGAACTTGAAACATACAGCAATGTCTCATAATGAACAGCGAACGACAATACTCAGTGTAAACTTAAGGAATACTAATTGGTATTTATTTGTGTGCTCTAGGACTCGACTGCGAAATTGATATTCAACGAACAATTCAAAGGGTGCGTTCTCAAAGATCTGGAATGGTACAGACTGAAGCTCAGTACAAGTTCGTATACCTTGCTGTACTGCACTACATCGAGACTGTGTCTCAGCGTATGCAAGCCGAGCAGGTAGTGTTGTGACTTAACGATTATTCATTTACTAAGAAAAATTGTCATACTAATTATTACAATGTCATTTTGCATTACAGAAATCTTTACAACTAGGCCGGGAGTACACCAACATCCGTTACAAGAGTGAAAGTATTGCCGTGAGTAGTACTGGAGTAGGTGATATTCCAGCACCACTTTCAAGTCCTACCAACCTTCCGGCAGCAACAAATTTTACTCTATCCACCGCAATCGGTGGCCTTAGGCCAAAATAAATTTCGTTCGCGATTTAAATTCGAGACGCAAGAGATAACATCACTCTTCCGCACACACTTACTGTAGGCCTAAAAGCATTCACCATGGAAACTCGACAAAGGGAGATATTCGAAATATTCATGAAAATTCGCCATTAATCTAATGTATTCTTCGATTTAACCCATCAGGGATCGTGTACCTTCATTATTTGTTGTAATCGATATAACGAGTTGTTCCATGTTGGCAGGAGAGATCAAACCTCTGCCGGTTTATATTTATAATATGAATAAAGTCCGAGAAGTTATATTTGTGGTATAAAACTGACAGTTAAGGAATTCTCGATTTAGTGATTCTTTCGAAAGCTGTGAATAAACAAAAAGAAAATGCGGTTATTTTGAATCTCCGTTTGATGATTTCAATAAGAAGTTTCGTTGACGAGTGTCTCTCGCAATTGCATGAGACTCAAGATTTAAGCAAAAAGGTAAATTTAATAGGAATAAACGCTGCTTAACGTTAATGAATGAAACGCAAACGTGAAATTATTCGACAAGCACGAACCAAGCTATGATTTTCTATGTTTTTATCAAATTTATGTACTTGTCGATTATTTCAACGTTATTGTATTCCAAGATGTCAACAATTCGAGTATTATATACTTCACTGTTCTTCTAGTTTCAATGCGGGAAATTATTCCGTTGCTTACGACAACATATGGTCGTAGAGTAAAATGGCACTAAGCTCTATTCATTTTTAAAATACAGTGTGTATTAAATTGTATTTATCGTTTCCCACGATTACACTTGAAATGATAATGATTTTACATTTCTTTTTGAGAGTCATTTAACGAGATTGAAATTTGAAAGATTAGATAATCTTTCGTAAACACAATTTCATAGAACAGAATATTGATATGCTTCGTTTTTAGATACTCCACTTTTATCTTTGATAATCATCCATTTTCTTTTGATTATGGCTGCGAAACTGCACTCTGAGAGCTATGATGTAATTACGAAAGGAAGAAAAATTCTATTTTCTACAGAAACTTTCTTTGGTCGTGCATTCAGCGTTCAAACTTGCGCTAAAAATAAAAGTTTCGATGATCTTAATAGAACCGTGACAAATCAAACTTGTACACTTGTTGTCCTTAAAGGTCAACAATATCCTGAATACATTATTTTGAAATATTATATATTACGTTAAATAGTGATGAATTGCAAATGTGATATTGTTTTTTTTTTCATATTCGATTTTTATTAAGCTTTAATACAGTATCGTACATCAATGGATTCATATTAGCAGATGAATGATTTTATCTCATTCGTAAACATGATTTATAAATGACGAATGAATATCGACTGAATGCCCTTTAGCGTTTCACTATTATTGTTAAATGTGTATTTCATGTTTCATGATAAGCATAACAATAATGCAATAGTCATGTTTCTTGATTGGTTTATTTAACTAATGAATAAAATCTAATGCTGCAATAGCTGACTAACATACGTATGATCAGTGTTAATTGAAAAAATATCAATACAGTTACTGAAAGAAAGCGTTAAACATACACAGTCACAAATAAATACAGCTAATTAGTATTTTATCAACATCCATTGAGTTTTATTGTCAGAATTAAGCCCAGCCGAATTATGATTTTAATAGCAGCTGCCTATCAACATGCATGCACTGTTCGTGTAATATAGTTTTACGACTTACCAGATAATTTCGACCATCAAGCGTTTGTCTATTATTATTTTAAGTCCCTAGAAGCATAAATCAAATAATGAAAATTCTGATATTTTAATTATCCGTCAGATCACATAAAGCTATGTGTGCATCGTGTACACATGATAAATGGGCATCCCGAAATAAGACAATAATCAAATTAATTTTTCTATATTTATCGCATCAATTTTGATTAGGAATGTCATTATTACATTCCCTATTATTATGTGGTCAATAAAATATCATAGTAAATCTCCAATTTAACTTTGAGTATTCGACATTTTATACATGTATTATGCAATAAATAACATGGATGCAGCATTCAGCAGTCGATCTTAGTCGTGTCTCGGTTCTCATTTCCAAAGCTAATTTATTTCTTGTTTTTTTGCACATGGCGTTTTTATTACATACACATAGGATAATCGAAGAAGTGTAACTTTAATTCTTTTGCATCTATTCTTAATTTGATAATTGATAAAAAAAACTGATCGATAAAGAAACAATATCTATATCTTATTAGTGACCGGGCATATACAATAAAAAGTACTCTTTTAATTTAGTAATTTTTATTTTTCACTTCTATATCGGATTGTATAGTCAAGAATAGATTATTTACGATATTCATCACGTACAAGTTTCGTTTTATAATCTTTAATATATTATTTAAGAACAAGTATAAAATAGAATTGAAATTACTCGTTCTCATTTCGTTCATAAATTTATAACGTAGAGTAACATTCATGAGACCTTGATTTGACGTTACATGCAATGTTAATGATAACAGTGATACGTAAGAAAAGAAAAGTGACGTTAGAACTTTTATTATTTTATAATGAATAATGATTCGGTGAATCAAAACGATTTAATGCATTATTGCATTCTCACAATTTTGAATCGCATTTTTAAGTCGGAATTAAAATAAAGTTTGTTTTTTAACAATTTTGGCGATTGTGTTTGACGGAGATTATAGTTTATTCATTGTCGAAGACCTTAAAATACTAATCCTAACTTAAAGCACTGTTTTGGTATATAAAACTGAATATCATTTCACTATTTTGATTTTGTTCTGGAATACTTTCTCGACAGGCTTAACTTCACCAAATCTTGCTTTCCTCTTTTCTATTCTTGCTTCCAGTTCCGCCTAAATTACAAACATATATATATATATATATAATAAATATGTAAAGATGTAACAATATTTACCTTTATATGAAAAATAACAATGTTATCGCCTATTATAAACATATTGAAAACCTCACCTTCTCCATTAACGTTGAAACTGAAGCACCAAATCTTTCTGCTCGCTTTTTTAGTACATCGTATGTCGTATGCTGTAAAATTCAAATATATTGATTATAATTTAATCGGACGATTTCACAATATATTTCAGAACGAATACGAGACAATATGAATCTAAGAAAAATAAAAAATTTGTATATAATATGCAATTATGAAGAAGAATACAGATATCAGTGCATTACATTCTTATCAATGTATTAATAAATGTGAGAGTAATCTTACCACAGGTGTATTGATTGAAGCAGCTAATTTATTATTATGACTGTTGGTATTAAATCTAGCTGACCGGGCTTCCTTTTTTGCAGACTCTGAGAGCGGCATGCCAAATTTCTTTGCTCGCATTTCCAATCTCTGATAAACAAATATTTTATAATCGCTTTATAAATGTATTTATTTTTTGAAGACATGATTTAGTGCAAGTCTTGAGTTTGTCATTTGAAAATTATAAAATTTGAATAGTTGCAGGAAATATGTTTATCATTGTCAATATATAAAATTCATGCATGACATTTGCAGAAAATAAGTAGTAACAGTAAACATGGAGCATATAAAAGAAAAATGTTTCTTACCTCTTTGACACCAAGTTGGGATAATTTAATAACTTTCTTCTCCGATGCTCCATTCTCTGACTTTTTGGAATCATTTTCATTTTCTTTTTTCTGATCAATTTGAACCTCTTCAATTATAGGATTACGATTTAGAACGATTTTTTTGGGATTTCCTACATTACTATCTGTCGATAGTTTACGTTTTTCTGGTACTTCTTGCGAATCGGGTTTACTAGACAGCTCTTCAATTTCCTCATCCTGCATGAAAATTAAGCAGATAGTTTCATCCAATAAAATAAAAACGTTAAATTGTTATATCATATAAAATTGAATTATTTTTTGGAAAATTAGTATTTATATAATAAGTGATATAATGATTACCCCAAGCACAGCATCTTCATCTAAAATTTCTTCCGTAGTTTCATCCAATGACAAGGTAGAATCTGTTCCATAGAATAAAGAAATGTATATATTATTGCAATAACTAGTTATTTTTATAATAATGTTATTATTGAAATTCATACCTCCATGTATAGCCAATTGAAGTCTTTCTACCAATTCAGTTTTATTTCCTGTTGTTGGTAACCCACGACGTTTTAATTCAGCCTTTAAATCTGCAACCTGTACATATTCAATTTGGTTTCATAAGTCATGTTATGAAGATATGAAGTACATACATGATTGGTACTTTCATGATTTTCACAAAGTCCATAAAAAAACTATTAGTCAATAGTAAATTTAATTAAAGTTCTTAATCTTAAAATTTGTATAGCTGTGCAGCAGATATCTTCTATGTTAGTGCTACAGAATGGAAATTTCCACATGTTTATAAAGCGAAAGATGTAGTATCAAATTTTCCAGTGAATTGTTATATCTCATTCATTTGCATTAATCTTACAATTATCACTTTTTTTATACATAAAGTAGTCCAAGATACTGTTTTTGTTCAATATTTTACTGATGTAAAATATAATTAACTATCAGCAAATGTAATATTTGAGATACTCATTATCAATTGAATCAGATCATTATTGGAGTTTTCTTAATTATTAACAATAGGTCCTAATGACTAATCATAGATATACAAAAGAACTCTTACAGATATCTACTATTAATTATTCTAAACTGTTTCTTGCGATACAATTTAATATTCCTGTATAGTCTACAATATATACATTTAATACTTCTAATAGAATTATATAAATAACTCTCATATATATCGATATCTCTTAAAAATATTCTTTATAATATAAACTTATATACCAGTAAATGTTATATTTAATGTTTTAAAAAATTTAGTACATTTCTGCATCACGTGAATGAGAAGCTAAAGTTATACTTTGTATTCAAATACTCATAAGCTACTTTTATAACTTACATTTTTTTCAATTATAATAACTTCTTTTTTAATTATAAAAGTATATATATTTTTTAGTACTTTGAACTACTGTTTTGAAATATAAAAACTGGACTGTCTATCAAATGTTCAATTAATAGAAGCAACGCGTTTTTTCAAGTCATACTATTGCCAATGATAAAGTGATTTATAAGTTTATACTGTTAAAATACAATTTTAGTTTATAGAAAAGTATTGCAATACTAATCATTTGTATTAATTTCAATATTAGTGTAAACAATGTTTTTTCCCCAGAATTTCATAAAAAGTATTGAAAAAGTATCTTTCAATGTTATTAAATTATCATTCCACTGAGCATTAACTGAAGTGTTGTATGAATTTAAGGTTAATATGATCAACTATTTGCCGAACATGTGCAATTCAAAATAAGGCTTACCTTCATCTTTGAGAGTTCTGTTAATCCTTTCTCATACGACGAGTCAGCCATGGCGAATTTCGTAGTGTAATTAACCTTTTTTCCAGCAGAAAATTTCTAATTACTTTATCGCGTAAGGTACAATTCAAACACGTTAATAAGACAGCAACTCCATTAAACTGCAGGATAGTTTTCACACGCGATAGATCGATTGATCACTCTATGTCAACCAATCACAAGTATCTGCAAGGAACTAATTTGTACTGACCCGCACCATGCACGCCGACGCCATTTTTATATATAAATGACGGACACTCTCCCAGATGGCGTTGCATGTGTGTCATGACGACGGTACATTCAGTCAAACCTTTCATAAAGCATAGCGTCGTGAGTATTTTTAAATTTCGTTGCAATACGGCGTGTAAGTCATTTTATGTTTTAATAACGCTGTATAAAAGTAATATATTAATCAAGTAATGATGATTATTAACAGTTAAGGGATGCATATAATAGATACTAGTAACAACGTTAGAACATTGCTTGATCGAATTATAAAACTCATTAATCTCAAAGAATTAGCCTAAATAGATCGCACTTACGTAAATTATAACTATGATCTGCCATTA
Source organism: Syrista parreyssii (assembly GCA_030142615.1). Lineage (NCBI taxonomy): Eukaryota > Metazoa > Arthropoda > Insecta > Hymenoptera > Cephidae > Syrista > Syrista parreyssii. Next base: position 561,636 of record JARQTG010000135.1, on the reverse strand, counting down.
TATTACGGATATCTATTTTTCTATTTATTTTTCTTAAAGATGTATTTAAAGAATCCATTAAGTATATCTAAAAGCTAACTAGTTGTAACTAATATAAATTCAGTGCTTAAATCACGAGGAATTATTGCACGAAAGTTTTATATACCAAATTTCGATCTACCAGTATTTCGAAGATGATCATATGAGTTTTTAAAATTGTATGGACTAAGTGCCTAATATCTGTATATTATAAATAGCAACTGTTTTGTCCTCTAAAAACTATCTTAAATTCATCTTATGTAAAATATTGTGCGTATGTTCCGTAACTTAACACAGCTGAACACAGAAATCAGTTAAAGCGATGATTGAAAATTCATAACTGTAACCGTGATTATATTACGGAATACAAAACTAAATATGAACTAACTTATATAATTATGTTCCTTTAAAGTATAATAAAATTACTTCGTGGTTACAAAACATTCATTTTAAATTCAGAAACTGTAACTGTCGTCATTTTTCAAATAATTTTATATTATATTTGCAAATATGAATGGACATTTTGACATTAATAAAAACTATATCCTTCATCTTAAATATTAAAAGTTTTCTTATGGATAATTATAGAGTACTATATAATAAACATAAACATAATACGCTCTCGTACTAATTTGTTATCAAAAAAGCATTGAAAGTATCAACCGATAAAGAAGGTTTGCTTTTGCGCTACGAGATGGCGGAAGTGCTCCAGCGCCTAGCTACCTACCTTCACGTGTCGCATTGGGTGACACGGGTTGTGTGGAACGAACGTAACGGGTATTTTCAATTCAATTGCAGACGGGATTTTGCAAGTGATACAATTTTTTTAAGTTCAGTGGTCAGTTTACTTAATATTTCACATTGCACTATCGATAGATCAAGGGTCTGGTCCTTTATACTTGGTCGTGTGTTCCGTGGAGTAAGCGTTGTTCAGATTCAAATGAAGTTTTCACGTTAAAAGGTCATTTCAACCGTCTGGTGGATCGCAAATTATTCGTCCGCTTTCCGGTCAGTTTGTATCTTGGAGCGGCTTATTCTTTCAAAAAGTTTAACATTGTGCTCGATGTGAACATTTTTAAAAACGTTTCTTGTGGATGGTTTTGCATAAATGGATGTATAAACAAGTTTCGTGAATAAGACACAATATATTCAGGTAAATACGATTAATCATCGTACACATTTCCTTTATTTCAGCTTGAGAATCCGCAAAGTTCTTTTCTTGGTTAGGTTTATGTTGTAATTTTCTCAAAGTGATTTTCCCTTTTAAAGTAGAACTCTCCAACAGTAATGATAAAATCTAATACTGATTGGCTAGAAATTATTTTACAATTATGATTGATTAAAAATTTTTAAATTCGAGTTAGTTATGTCATTAAATGTGTTTCGTTTTTAATGTGTATATGGAATATCTGCTAAAGAATATGAAATTTACTAAGCTTGCTTTTTAATGTATATCTTGAGTATCATAATTAATTTATAGGCATATATTTATTGCTACTAGTGAGGGTATGTAAAAATTGATTTGGTTTTTATCTTTTCATTTATTAAAAAAAAAAGCAAACATGACGATTCTTGAAAATTATTATTGTGGAAGATAATGGACTTTATTGTACAAATATATTACTGTAAATGATACAAGTATGACTATGCTCATCATGGAGTAGGACATACAAATATTAGAAATAATTTGATTTGAAACTGTTTTTTCAATTATTTTTTGGGTATTATGTATTATTCGTATTACGATTGGTATTGTATTAGGTTAACATCTCTTAAGTTTTCTTAGACTTCATTCATGGAAGCACTATAAGTCTTAATATAGCTTGAAGATATATCCATGTGCAGCAACAACTGCTTTAAATATCACCTGTTAGATTTCCTCTAAATTTAGAGAGCCTATGCTCGATGCTTTATGAGTTTACAACTGTGCCCTTTAAAGCTTTCGAATCATTGATCTTTTATCATCTTTCTCTGAGTGTACATATTGATAACATAGTATTATATTCTAAAATTATATAAATTTCTTTTCAGAGTTCCCATAATTATTACTTCAGAAACTATACTATTTTCAATTCTTAATTGTATATTTTTAAAGCCATTAAAAGAAATATAAAGTCTATTACATATTTTCTAAGTTACATTGTGATGCAGAATTTTTGCACGCTTAGTTAAAACTGGAGTATACAATGTATACCAGTGAACATACGTTCAGCTGTGTAGAAAATCTATTTTGGGAGTTAATTATTTTTTATGTTCTGCTTATATTAAATATATTTCTTTTGTGCGTGTTAAAACAGCTGACAGACTTGCCATTTAAGTTTTATGGAAAGTGTAGATTATTAGACTAAATTTTGTACATTAAACTGTTTCAAATTAAATGAGTATAATGTAAAAGCAAACCTACACATAGTTTCAAAGAGAAATTTCTTTTCAGGATAAGGAAATGTATCAAAGAGGATAACAGTGATAAATCAAAAGATGACCAGCAGAAAAGATAAAGCATCAAGCGGATTTGTAAGTATAAAATATATATTTACTATTTGGAGTACAGAAATGATATATGCAATATTCATGAATTGCATATGTCTGTTTGTGTAATTTACAATTTTATTATACTCATTATAAAGTATATTCTAGTTGCATAATAAAATGTAACAGTGTTTGTGTCCTGGGTCATATGCTACGTGCCCTAGGAAAAAATATTGTGAGCAACCTAGAAGTAGCGGGACACCACGAGAATAATTTCTTTTTGGACGTGGTTCGATTTCTTATTAGACATTAGTAATTCAGTTCCGATCCTAATCATGATCTCATGAGCTAATAACATGTCAAAATTGGTCAGTCGCCTGGTGTTCATAGCAATGAACTGTTATGTCCTCATAGAGTCTAATATGAAACCCTTCCAGCATCGGAAATGTATTCTGTACAATATCAAACAAGGCAGTCACTATGTCCATAGCAAGATTAATTTCGATTAATAATGAAAAAGTTCACGAATCATACGACTTCATTGCTATCAGACAGCGAAACATTGCTCTACAAAATATGTTAGACGCAACACTTTCAAAATTACAGTAATCTCGTTATTATTTTATTATTTCTAATCAAAGCGTCAAATACATACATTTTTTCAGCGCTAGATTGTACATTTATATCCATAATTATATACAGATATAAAACATTGAATATTACTTAATACTGTAAATATGAAACATTTTTCAATTATAAACAAATTTTTTTTAATGATTTCACGCTTGTGATTACGACTTTTCTTAACTGTATCCATTTTTTAATTTGAGAAAGCAGCATTCACCGCACAACAGGAAGAGGAAATCGGAGTAGTTTTACGTTTAGATAAGGTAGCCCTGCCTAGTATGAGCAACTGCTGCGATAAAGCAAGAACCGTAAATAAAAAAATAGAATGAAATATACATCACATACGAATATAAAGAATGATGGACTATCCCGACGCGCTGGTGTTAAGTTTAGAAAATTTGCATGTTTCTATCAGGAAAGAGACCGTCCATACAATATTTGAGAATTTGCAGCCCATTGTTATTATAATTATTATCATCATACAACGATATTCTTCTAAAATGCTATGAAGAACCAGAGGCGTTTTTTTCATACAATAACTCTGATGATGGGTTAATATACTACTTAGAATATATTTACAAATATTTAACATCCTGTTGTGCAAACAAGCTGTAGGTATATAAGCGCTGCATCATTTTAAGCGATCACTGTTTTTTATTCTGTTATATAAATTGTGAATGCTTAACATCGTGAACATTGATTACATCGCGATTAACGATCGTTGCCATTGAAGATCTAAAGATCATGCTCAGTCAACCGAACCAAGTGAGACTATGCGTAAGGCAACATAACGGTCTGCTTCAATTCTTTCAAACTGTATTTCCAACGTTACCCCGCGAATTTTTATATCTTGACGAGCCAGCAACTTGTCTAGCTTTTACGAGACTTCCTAGTCTCTTTCTTCATTGGGATTTCTCCCTTGGTTATTTATTCACAATTTCTTTACTTGCCTCGCCGCTCACGCACTCCTGTAACCAGTTACATGCGGCACGACAGTGTAATTCTTTGACGAAAGATTTTTTCAAATATAATTCTTAAAAGTCGCAAAGACTCTTATTATTCGTTACAACGTCAAAGAGGATATTTATTTCTGCACACTGTAGATCGTACCTACTACTTGCTTCCCACGAAAATTTTCTTGACAGTCTCCTTGCCTTCTCTGCATGATTTAATTCATCGAAACGCCGCAGATACGTCGTGACTCAAGCGTGATGTTTCTATTTCAGGCACTTTCTTTGACACAAGGTATATCGTTTGTATGGTCAATTGTATCCTTATTAGCGATGGCCAAAGTAGCTTGCCGAGATTATAGTATAGTATTGCGTAACAGTAGAGTAGGTATGTGTCACAAAATGTCAAATGTCATATGAATGTTTAATGTTATTCGCAAAAATGGAAATAGGATGTTTAAGTATCAAGCTTTGTCACGCTCTGAGTTCTTATATAATTGGAAGACGAGTGAATATATTGTACTATTTTATGTTTTACATCTGACTACAGGAGTGTCGCCGTTCGCTCAAGATCTGCGAGTATACGGAACGCAAGTTCTTATTGATCTATGTGAAGTTGACTAATGTTCCTTTATTTTCGTTGCTGCTCTTTTTTCTACCAATGAGATAGATTGCCAATGGATATCAAGGAAGGATGGCAGAAGTGAATTTTTCTCGTAGAAAACTTTCCCCGTTATCCCCCTAGAATTATAATGGTTCGCTGAACCTGTCATTTTCGTAGCACGCTTGGTTTCATCATAGTCATTCGCCGAACAAACTTGTTTTGAGTTATCGCTATTGCAATTGCTGCGTAGGTCTTGCGAGGTCTTTGCACTGTCCTCACGCTGTAATTAGAACAAGTATTCCGTGCGACATGATTGCGACAATAATAAAGAAACATAAATGTCATAAGTTGAATTGATCGTACGCGTTTTGTACAAGCGTAAAATTTTTGTTGTTTTAAAAAATGTGACTGAGCGTCAAGAGTATTACGGTTTTTAGAAAAGAGTATCTTGTCACTTTTTATTTCCCAAATTTTAGTATCGAACGTGCACCTAAAAAATGTCGTTCAGCCTGCTAAATGTACCTAACGGAAGTACTGTGGCAATAATCTAGATAAAAATACGCGTGCATAAATATTTTTTGTATGCGAGAAAAAATGTATCGGTTACCGAGATTTCCGCAAAGCGCGGTTATCACGCTCGGGTGAAGCGAATCTATCAACAGTGCAATTAATAAGTTGTCATCCATCGCGTTATTCAAGAAAAAGTCGTGATCTACGCCCTTGTTTATTCGAGTCTTCGTAATTGAAAAGTACTATTAGGTTAATACTTGAGAAGATAACAGTAACGCGAGATGAAAAAGTATTATACATCACGCTATAGTTCATCATCAATAGTTTCTTTTTGTCCATCAATAAAACCTTGTGCGAATCTATCCTATGTAAAGTGGGCCACTCTTTGTCCAACTACATGCAATACGTACAGCATTTAAACTTTATTCGTTTTTGTATCTATTGACTTTGCACTTGAAACTTTTTTCGCTATTGTTTCCGCGTAACACGATACGTCAGTCTTTGTAAAACAGACACATATGCTTATACGTGCTGCGTCACGTAATTGTGAGAACAACATTTTTACGATGAGACAAATTCAATTTTTCAAGGTCGACATTTAACGAATCGTATCACCATTACTTGTTCAATGCATTTGGAGTGACTGGTAGTTGTGCATGTATGTACACGCGATATCAGCAGTTCTTTCGTAATGGGTTACTTTATCATGAAAAACGCACTACGCAGGTCTGAATGTATCAGGTTCGATATAGTAATTCTGCTGGTACCAGCGTCCGCGCGTCATTGGAGTCTAACACTGTTAAGTTTCTCTTGTTGTTACGGTTAGTGCGAGTTCCGGAATGTTCAACAATTGTTGGATAGCGCGTGAAAAGTTTGTGTTTGTACAAATTGGTCGTACGGAATGTTGCGCTTAACAAAAGCGAGAGATAAATCGTGAAAATTCGAAGCGTACGAAAAAGTTTCTCCACGACGTATTGTCGTAAATATTATTTTTCGTCTTGTACGGGTTATCGAAGTTATATTTCTTCTTGGGATCGATTTTATTAATCTTTCATTCTATTTGGTGCGGTGTACGACTGCACATGGTATTGAAAAATTCTCCTGCGAAAGGGTTTTTTTTTTTTCTGTATTGCCTTTCAATGGCTATGTAAGTGGGTAGTATGTTGGGGCGGTTTTCCTCTTCAGTAACCCCAGTGGTAATGGACGGACGTCAAAAAAGCAAAAGGAACGTTCTTTCTGATTATCAATGGGAACGGTTATATTTATGTCTTCCCTATTATTCAAGACTGAATGGGGACTTCGGCTTATTTGTTTAATGCGAAGGGTGAACATCCCCTCATTCATTTTACGGCGCCCCGTTTGTAATTCGAGTAAATAGTCAATGACTCAATGCGGTTAGCTTACTTTGCTCTGAAGTATCGACTATATGTGCCGTATGTCGTGGGTTACAAGACAATATGTTGTGCTTGCGAATTGGTCATGAAAACTGATGGAATTTTGAACCTAAGGCTTTCCTTTCATTTCCACGGCGATATACGTTTTCTTTGTTGACGATTAAAAAAAAACATAGTTTACGTTATATTTATTTTTTATTCAGTTCACCGAGACTGACAGTTACTAATTCACGAAATCTCTATACTCTATCGGCACGATAAGATAAGTGCGTTAATCTCGAATGGCAAACACAAGTGGCGAGAGACAAAAGTATCGGGGAACACGATAACGCAACAGATCGGGCGTACCGTGAGGATTCGATAGAAAACCGAATAACTGAATGTATTAGGAATCAGCGATGCTCTTGAAAGTAACCAAAGGTTGTACTTGATGGTTATAAGAAACGCGCTCGTCGCAACCTAATGAATACGGTTGCTTGGTTGTTTCATAAATTTGTTCATACATTCGGTCGAGTGCTACTTGAATTATCAGCGCATTAAATATGTACATAACTAGACGCGCGTAATACCAGTCACCCGCATATACAGCACGTGACTCCAAATCGACATAAGCACATAGGTTACATACATGCATTGTATCCCCACTCTCGGTGACATATGAGCCAGCAATGTTAACTACCTATTCAAATACACAAATCACACACATGGCTGATCCCCACGTACGGTGGGTTACTACTTGCATTATGCGACTCCACACGCTCGTCTTCCCGCAGTGGAGGTAAAATAGTACAGTACCACACCGGCTTCCGTACGAGTTAGATGAAATTTACGCACGCACATTGAAATACGATCCAATTACAGTAACGTAGACTCACATGACTCCGTGTGAGTCAGTTACGTCTTGCGCCACGCGTTCAGAAAAACATTTTATTCTATATTTTAGATATTCTCAACGAAGGTGGTAAAGGAGTCGTGTCGTGTTCAGTTACTGACCTTGCGGCTTACGAGATCGAGGGATCCTGAAAACGGTCTATGAGAAGCTTATGTGCTGTGTGTAAATCGAATCGAACGATTCTTCGATAACTATTAATTGTGCTGGTTTATTGATAATGAACTTGATCCGGAGCGAGTGTGAATTTCTGGTTTGTTTTTATATATCGTGAAAGTGCGTGGATAATCGTGCGTCTTGATCCATGGTGGTATGTATACAGATTAAGCGAGGTGAAACGTCGAGAAATACCACGCAGAAATGTCGGGCACTATCAAGAGAAGGAAGAGTTGGTACCAGAAAGCCGAGTCTGGTATAAAGGTGCGTATATGTTTTATAATGGGTAACAATGGACCGGTATTGTGTTGTGCAATTCTTTTGAGATCAATGGGTTAGCAGCGTGTACCGTTACGTTTTAAATGGCTTTTTTTTTCAAGTTAAATATATAATAACGTGACCTTCCACTGTGTAGAATTATAAGCCCATTTCTTGGATGCTTATCGAAGTTCTTTCTTCGCTTGCATAGACGTCACTCGCACGCAGGAAACAATATCTCGTAGGAGGACACCCTACAAATTTTGCTTAGTGTCCTGTTGTAATAACTCAAGTACGTTTTATGGCAAAGTTTTGGGCCATACTTTTTTTTTCCTTTGTTTCTAAGCGCGTACCCGCTGTACCGCGTGATGGGCGTTTCCAAATTTCGTGAGATACTCGAGCCTGGGTAGCCTAACCTCACCCAATCTAGTCGCGTCAACGAAATGTAGGAAATTCAAGATAAATGGTAAACACGAGCGTATAATCTTTTTGATACAGACTCAAATAGGTGTCTACAGAATGTACATTGTTGCACTTATGCGTACTATATGAAAGGCACCTGCCAACGATACGTTCCACATGGGCTCACCCACCGTTTCCTGTTATGGCTATCGCAACGCTCGACACCCTGCTCTCCATATTCTTGAAACATCCGACCGTTGAAACATCCGACTCTGTTACTGCTTTTCGGCTCGTGCAGATGGGATGAAAAGAATGTGGGAGGAGATTCGAAGTGGTGGTTCTCGAGTTTGAACAATCCCTGCGACGTTTCTGGCCGAAACAGAGAACGTGGACGAAGTCAATATCACAGACAGGAATTGTGCAAAGGCGGCGAAAGTCATGCTCTTTTGAGGTTATATTCCAATGAATATGGATCGCGTAGGCGATCGGTACGTTTACGTACGACGATGCTTTAACGTATTGCATTCGTAAAGATTCGGAGGAGTCGAATAATTCAAAATGAGGACTTCATTAATGCTAAAAGAAATTTGTACACTGGGGCGACAGGAAATAAATATCGCCCACGTTACATAATTGACAGACAATGAGGTTTCGATGATCGTTATTGGCGTTTCTCTTAATTTTCCTTGCCAGTGTATAATAAGTTTTACGTGAAATTCCTCAAATATTCCATTGGTCGTGTCTCGCTCTCTCGTACCTCGTGATGTCTTCTTTCTTCCTATACTACTCTTGCACACTCGTTTACTTACTCGCTCGCTCTCATGCTTACCTGCTTCAAGAGGTGTCCTGTCGCTTAGCAGTGCGGGGTACGCGTATAGTCAGGGTCTAAAAGGAGCACTGATTCACCTGAACAAATAATACACAGAACACGGCGATGGTCAGTGAACAGAGTTTTGTTTTGAAATAAAAGTGTTAGCTTCGTTATATGGCGATCGGTGACGTCAATGGCTTCGAATGATATTTGTCACAGCTGAAAACCGGTCCTACCGCATTGCATTCCATGAGGATGAGTGCATTCTTCGGCAATTCCTCGCTCGCCTCCAAATAATTCGACGTTCCGAACGAATTAGGAGTAACGACGGCTAAGCATATCTTGGACATTAGTCTGCGAACGTTAATACCATTTTTAGTATGTCTTACGATCGTTCGATTTTTCGAAAGTTATTTACGACTTACTGTAGTAAGAATTTACCATTAATATTATCTATCGGGGTAATGTGCGAAGGATTATTCTTTTACGTGGATGAGTATGTTACTACGTAAATGAACTCGTCAGAGGTTGCCAGTAGCTTAGTAAGTATTGTATCCAAGGCAGTGCACACTTCATTCTGCGATGTATCCATTTATGATCTCATCCGTCCTTTCGACGAATCATTTGGTTTTCAGGATTTCGATTAATTCGTGTTCCAATACGTGATTCTTTGCGATGAGAAACATATGTATTTACCTAGGTGACACGCAGGCAGTTTTCTTCGTAACGAACAAGAATATATCCCCCCGTGATTTCTATTCCGTAATGGCTTTTCTGTCCGCTTTCCCGTTCAGCAACAACACCAGAAAAGTGTATAGACGAGAAAACATTGCCTGGACTCATGGAGCTTACTCGCGTAACGCCTGCGTCCTATTGACGAAACATACTGGAATTATCGTTTTCACGTTTACTTCCTGCTTCGATAAAGCCTTTTCGTTAAGATAAATTAAGTGCACTGTCTCTATCGCCATATACATATAGCGTGACTAGACTAGTATTGGTAACCTTTCGTTCCAAGGATACGACAGCATTTCCTCGTTCACCGACAACGAAATTGAATCTATTCTTCTGTCTTATTACTTCGATCTCCCTGTCGGCCGTTTACTGTTCTTAAACGTTTTCTTCCGATAGAAAGTTGCTCTATCGAGGCTTGGTATATATGTTTTGCAAGCGTTTGAGAGAGACCGAGATATTAACAATGAGTCGTATTACAGAATCGTTTACTGACGCTCCGCAGCCTCGGGTAAAAAAGAGACAGTAAAACTACGTCCGTGAGGAGGGCGCCTGATCGGCGTCGGTTACAGAGGCAGGCCAAGGAAGCACGCGGAAGTGCGAAACCTTCGAGAGAATGTCTTGATGACTTTTTGCCAGTTTCTAATCGCGGGTTATGGCGTTGCGTTCGTTTTGTAACGTGACTGTGCATCGCGTCGTTCTGCTTGGAAATTTGACCTTAGCTTCATTTTTGCTCGCATCCACACGCTCTCGTACACAACCGGTATAAATCGATCCTTTCGATCTTCGGATCTTCGCTCGCTTGTGTTTACATCCATCACGCGAGATATATTCGCTATATTTGTGCTTGATGATGATCGACGTCCATCGCAGACAGACTGAAGCTTCTCTCGAATCGCTGAAGTTCACAGTCGTTATGAAATATATGATAAATATTTTATTTTCCCATTGACTGCTGCCTGACTGTTGGATCATAGTTAAATAACTTTTAACACCGACTATACCATTTGCTGTAGAAACTTTCTTCTGCGGGTCCAGGGCCTGTCTAGGTTCTTCACTAGGCTAGTACAGGCCCAGCTAGGACCTCGATCGGCCCATGATTTTCATAATGAAATTTCGACTAGGGATCGAAACGGTTTTATCTAAATCTAAATCGTACTTATGGAGCGTTACAGATTTTTTTATTTTGACATCTAGCTACAGATACCTGTAACGACTAAACTTTGTTGCGTGTAACGGTACTTGACGTGTTTTATTCGTACTTTGCAGCCACCATGTTGATTAATTTCGACTGTTGCTAACAGATAGCTCATTATTTATTCGTGTCTCCAATTGTGTAGTCATCGTTCAACATAAGAATACAATGTTACCGCTGTAATGAAAAACGTTACCTACAATTACAATTGCCATGATATTGCGTTACCGTACGAAAATCAGTAAGAACTATACGCACTCTAGTAGAAACTTCATTATGAAAATCTAAGGTCTGTCACGGTCTTAGGCTAGGCTTGGACTGGCTCTGTGGGGACCCAGGCAGGTCTTAGACCCAACAAAGAAAATTATACTAGGGCATACGATCTTTTATATTTTGCTGATTGTAAACCTGGCATCCTAGAATCATATGTTCAAGATGACGTTTGTCGAACAAAATTTGTGTTTCCATAATTATGCAACACACCAGCTGTGCTCTGTTATTTGTATCTTAAAGTTGCAGTTTAATGTCAGCCAATTAGCTATAGATATACAGTCTTTTCTGAGTATCGTGCTGGGAATAATTTTTGGAAAAATTAGCTAACGACGCTTCTCGATCGTCCTCGATCTTTCGTTATTTAAAAATCTATGAACCGTTCTCCGCCTACGAGGTAGTCGTGCAGGCGTGCCCGTGAGTGACGTCACTCGCAGTGACCTCAACAACCTTTATATTCCAGCAGAACCATGGACCCTCCTTTCGCAGTCCCCGTATGTCCTTCTCTCTGTTGGAGGATCCATGAATATCTTTATTGTCTGGTCACCTTGACAGATTTTGTCTCTGCTCATAACCTCAATGATCCTTGGTTCTCTTTGATGTCTCCGTAAATATTTTTTTTTCTCATCTTCTTCGCTGTATGGATTCGATTTAGCTGATTCGCGTTCGTCATTCTATTACTGATTTTCGTTCTAAGTTACTCGCCACTGGACAATCCTACTCCCTGCGTCCTTGTCAGTGATTCGCTAATGATTCACGCTAATCCTTAGCACTTTATATAGTCGAGTCTCGTGATTCACCGTTGCCTGTGAACACGAGGGGATCACCAATGAGGTTCCTTCGTCTATAACGTAAGACGTATCAACGACCTCAAACCTTCGTACATTCGCTCCTTACTCGTCATACATCGAAACGGATCAAGGAGGTGAAAAGAGCTGGAGGCGAGATGGATTTGTGATTTTCTCACTTTTTTCCAACTTTTTTCTTTTCGACTTGCAACATGCAGTGCGTGGGACGTGATTCGCGATAATGTATCGTACGGCTCGTAATTGACCTTTTCATCCGTTCTAATAGTTGAAGCGATTTTGGCGGTTCTTTCGTACGTAGAGTCCGCGCGCTATAACGTATACGAACTGCTCTTGGGGCGGATTCGTCGTCAGTGGGACAAGGCCGAATAAGATGACGCCATCGTCAATTTCAAATACTTCGTCGTATTATGCTTCGGCGCACTGTTCTTTCCATATTATTCTTCTTGTTTACCTCGGGCAAATGCAATGACGAAAACTCCAGGGACTCATGATTTTAACATCGCGCCTTGGCGGGTATGGTGCAAATCGTTGCAGGTGTTTCGACGCTTTAATCTCAGCTGGATTTTCTTTTTGGCATTGAAACAAGCAATGCGGACTGTTGTATCTTACTGGAACGATCTCAAAGGTGGTTCCAGGAGATGCACAAGTCCGTGCACCGACGTACACGGTGAGAAGCTCTTGCGACCGGTTCACGTAGCTATGCTATATCTATGCCAGGCCTATCTATGGTTACGGTCGCGGATACGATTACGGCGCGTACGCATGACTATGAAAATTGCCAGGCACTTATAAACTTAAACTCGAGTCCGCACGTTCTTGATAAGCGTTCCACCGTGTACGAAACGGTGCCACGGTACGCGAGTTCTTCACTTTGGTTTCTTTAATTTCCATGCTTCTGTATACCGTTACCTTAATCTCGTGTTATGATGTAACTGTACTAACCTACCTACCTACCGAACGCCGTCGTTTTACCGGCGCACGCACGAGAGATAAAACGGCGGGCTAATCAAAAGCGACTTTATTTACATGTTAATTATCTTTTTCTTCTCCTACCGACTAACCGTCACCTGTCATGTTTGACGCTCTTGGATTCTTAGACGTTGGCCGCACGTGACACGTGCAACTGGATGCCGGTCACTGTTGTCACGAGTAGATTTTAATTTCATGTCGATAAGGAGACTCTCCGTGAATTGATAGAAATATTTTATCTTCGTTTCAATGAATTTCAGGGTCTTTTTACTGCTTCTGATAGACGCACAATGGCCAATGGATCTCTTGCAGGTTACAGGCGATCTGTCAGCGTACATATAGTCGTACACGTAAGATACATTGCTGCAGCTTCCTTCGCGCTCCTTATTTCTCTACTTCAGTTCCATTCTCTTTTTTTTTCTCCTTTTACATATCGGTAATGTAGCGTGACGTGTCTGTGAAGTATAGACGTCTTTCGTTACACTAGAGAACGTTGAAAATACGTTTCGTTCCTCTTATTGAATATTTCTTTCTTATTTATCAATGTCACTAGTTCTTTCGACGAGCGGTATACCAAAATTGAATGGACACTCTCGACTGCAGTTTAATCTCGACGTTACGTCTGTACGCAACGTGTCGTTCGCGTCCTTAGTGTTTACGTGAAATATAAGAGCGCTTCACCATCTGTAAAAATAGACAGTTAAGTAACAAGCGCGACTAAACAAAAGAAGTTGCCGAGACGGCGTGTGCGCTCTGACGCAAGTTTATTCACTGAAGATGCCAGCCACTGGGTAGATGAAAATATCGACGCGAGGAAGTACCACACGCGATACTCTGGCGTTTCGTAAGTCGTTGGAGTACGGTAGACTGAACATTTTCAAAGTACTTTATTCTTCTTCTTTTTTCGAATCTTTTTAACGGCAAACAGATCTTCGTGGGACAACTGCAGGGAAAGAGGCGGTTTCACGCGGTAGCGTAAACTGTGTCACGCTATTATTGGGAGGCCATTATTATTTTTGTATTCACTGATGGTCCTGCTGTCGAGCTGATGGTACCACGCGGTAATCTCGAATTTTAGTGACACAAGTACATAGATATTTCTCCCAGTCGTGCGTCATTCCTGCGTGGATGCATTACAGAGTGCACGAGGCTCCTAAATAACGTTAAGGTGCACTCGAAGCGTTTACCGTATAGGAAGTACGACTTTGTTAATTCTTTCCATTAAGGCGAACGGAGTGACGGTGAAATACTGTGTGAAAATGCATAATCGTCGTACATATCTTTGTAATCGTATGAACTAACTAGTAAAGGCATCTTGTCACGCGAGCTTATGATCTTCATGAAATGCTGCTAAATCGTATTTTCACTGTTGAAATCTTTACGCTACGGATGATGCGCTCGCAGAATCTTCAGAAATACTTTGTACTTACACGATACGGCTTAGAGAGGTTAGTGAAAGCACTTTGACGGCAGAGGGCTTTGAAATTACTTGTTAAAGTACCTGGCGTGCTGCACAACTGATGTTTCGTGGATGTTATATGTACTGTATGCGAGATACTTGTTCTTTACGTGTTGGTTGGCATAATGAAATTTTTAATAATCAACAATTTACCGTGTGCCATTTGCAACGAGGGACTTTTCAAAAATTTGTAAGTCCTAACTGCGTCTTAAGCCACCTCCTACGCAGCGTGGAACTCTATCAGACTCGTGAGCATAGAGTCAGTCTTTCGTGCACCTTCCTCCTATGCGGAACTGACCTCGCTTATTCGATACTCGGAGACTCCGATGCCAAGCGTTACTTGGTACTGTAGTATTGTACGTTACAAAAGTTTTGGAATATAAGTGTGAATAGTGCGGGGAGTGAGATATTTTTAATTGTCATTAAAATTACGAAAAATTCGAATCCGACGACTCTGAAAAGTTTGTCACTCGTCAGGTAAAAGGAAGGCTAGAGGGAAGTGACGTTCTTACGTGGAAACAAGACGTGCTGAACAAGTGGAAACGTATGAAATCCTTTTTTGGAAAATACGCCGTGACATTCTTTCGCGTTCGCCAGTCGAGTTCAGCAAGCGTACAGGATACGAATTATCTTATAAACATTGATAGTCCATAAAATGCGTGACGTTGATAAAGTTGTGACGTTAAATCTTGAGAAATGTTATTTTTGAAATTTTCGATGATCCTTGGTTAAATCATTTGGTTCAATCGAAATTTACTTGCTTCACAAATTATTTTACGACTGTAGATTGATTCAGTCATCTTAGTTTCATGTTTGAAGCAAAATGGAATTTGAAACGTGACTCACATATGTCGTCTATTGATTACGGATGTGTCTTTGCTGATGATAAAACTCAATGATAGCCTAATACATTGGAATCTACAATGTAGGTCATTCTTGAACTCTCAACTGTCGTTTAAAAAATTCCACTTCCTTTTATGTTTCGCTTCCATCGTGAATATTTCATAGTAAAAGCTTCAAACGACAAGAGGATATTATATAGGAGAATAATAGAAGCAGCCTTGCGTACTGCGTTTGACAGGTGTCCGTTTCATGCTTCAGTGATGTCGTAGCTAGAAGCGAACATTGATGCGGTAGCTGCTGATCGACTGTATCGCACAATTAAACAGTGCAGTCAGTTCGTGATAAAATACTCATTAAAAATTTACTAAGAGTGTTCATCACGTCCAAAAATAGTTATTTGGACTATAACGATAATTAGCCGTCTGATTCATTACTACGTCATTGTTCGAAATAGCCTCACATATTTTCTCTCTTAGATTGTGCAACTTTTTTTTTATAAATATATACATACGTATATATTACGTGCTATTGAAAGATTTGACGTCGATCTAATGCTAAATTGGTTATTTAATTTCGACGTCCTCTCACTTCTTACCACAGACAATGTTTAGACATTTTCTGTTTCCAGCTATACATATACTGCGGCCTCCAGCAGGAGAGTTTCTCACGACGGGAAAGTTATTCGATTCAAAGGGGAAAAAAAAACAAAACTTCCTTCGGGACTCTGTTAATCATTTTGCCGACAACTCGAAGCACTCCCCCGTTACGTAATCGAATTTCAGCCTGTGTACACGTCGGTCAAAGAGTTTCGTACGGTCGTTTACAGGCGTTCGTACAGTTTAAAGCTATTACTATAAAGTGACGTAGTAACAAAGTGGTTAACAGAAAATTCCATTTCCTTCCTACGGCTATGCATTGGGCTTTACGGTACCACATCCGCATTCTTTACGAATAGTTATTTCCCGCGTTATTTCAAAATTAAAGTTTGAGTTAATGTACGCTGCTGAATTCGACGAACGCAAGACTATATATGTGTAGTGACTTAATAGAAAATTTTATGTAAAACGTGTTACTCGTATCATGTTAGTGAAACATATGTATGTCATTGTTTATTGTTGATTAGGTGTGTGCAGAGCGTCGTTACAATTTAGTGTTTGTTGGAAGCTCCAATGGACGCCGAGTCGAAGAATAAAATGCTTCAGTGGAACTATGTACGTGGATCGAAGGATCTCAAACTTTTTACAGTGTTGTTATTCGACCTGATCGTTTTTCTTTCATAATCCGAACGACTCTGACCGCTGGTGCTTGATATAAAATATAGTGCTCAAGTGTGAACTAATTATTAACAAGCAAAGACTTGCCGAAAAGTCTACCACGTGGAAGCTTTACTAATAGAGAATACGACACCATGATCACGGAATGGGTATGCTTATGGTTCTCATGCTAATCCAATTATAGTAATTAACTACGGCAATCGATCGATGTTTTAAAAGTAAACCAGTGTGCTAAGATTAAGCTATGATTCGTGTGAAGTTGTTACACGGTATTTAAAAAATCAATTATTTGACTGAAATTTAAAAAAAAATTTTTTATTTCACCAAATTATTTCGGTGCAATTGACGATTTTTTTGTAGTATACGTTGTATGCTTTTTTTTTTTTTTGAAAATTCTTGATTTTCGAAATATCTAGTTACAGGTTTTTCTGGCCAAAATCATTCGCTTTGCTTGCATCGCTGATTATTTCTTATACATTCCATTAATAATTCTCTGAGAGTGTTAATAAATTTACGTGAGTCGAGGGTTCGCTTTTGAATATATATATATAAAATTGATCGCCAACGGCCATCGAGTGTTTCAATGTCAATGCATTTCAAGCAATGTCTCCGTTGACCTGACCCGATTTGATGAAACCTCTTTACTGTTACTTGGCCGCTTAATACTTGGCGTTTCTTTTTTGTAGCGCAATTCAAATACCATGCAAAAGCATCGTCTACTGTCGGGAAACGTCTTCTGCCTCAGATCATTTTTTTTTCAAGTGTAAAGCTGGACGTGAAGTCATTCGCTCGTAACCACTGCGTCGCTGATCTCACTCTCGCGTATAGATATCATCCGTCTCATAACGAGCAGCTGGAGAGACAAGCGATAAAAAAAAAACGTATAAGAATAACAATCCAAACTCATTAGTACCAATACGTTTCCACGCTAATGGAAAACTTGGTGATAACTAAATTCTAGTTCACGATTAGAAACAGTTGCGGTCTGACCAAATATGAAGATATTGAAATTAGTTAGAAATTCGACCAAGCAACGAGCAGACGAAAGTTTGAAAAAATTTTCACAAGCATTACTTCTTTCGGTCTAATGGTTGTCAAATTTATTTCAATGTTCCAATCGCCCTGCAGTTGGACAACGTGCGTCTGCCTTCGAATCCCATTGGTACGTTACATCTGTCGATTGTACATGTATATACATAAGTTCCTCGACGAGGACTTCTCCTACGTCCAAGTTAATAAGCCTTACGCATTCTAGTATATTACGAGGCTTACATTGCCTGGTCTATGTCCCTGGTAGCATTATCAGCTCCGTGTCTGACTTGAACGATGGAATTTCTACTATTGCCGATCATTTGATTAGTCGATAGCTACGCGGTTGCATACGGACTATGAGAGTTGCAAGTATACCTAGTTTGAATAGCCACGCCCGAGTATCATTGTGTCTTGATCATAATGCATGATTTTCTGTTACCGTATACCAACAATAACCCGAGTGCTTATAGACTCTCGTATTCAATTATAATTTTAATTCAACGTATATCGCTCTATATTTTTAACCCAGAGGGAAATGACAATCTCCGTCGCCATCGATATCCTCCAATTTTTCTAAGGGAAAGTACAGTCTTTATGATCAACAGATGGTCGATTGTACATTGTGTTGCCAGTAAGAGCTCGACAGGTTACGAAAGTTATTCGTCACTTCTCGACCGCATTAGCCTTTCGTTGAATGTCGATCTGACATAAGTAAACGCTGCGAGGTACCAGTGAACCATGCGAAGTCAATGGCGGAGTCTCATATGCACGGTGGAAGTCAAAAGTAGTACTTTAAGGATCTGGACATATGTTTTGAGAATATTTTATTCTTGCGTCATCCTAAGACAACGCTATTGCTCAACTAGATTATTAATTACGACGTGTTATCGTGATAATTCTTTTGCACTATAACGTCACCCTCCGGCTATGCGGACGGTGTCGACCGTATAATTGAATTACACTTGACTAGCGTGCCTCACGTCTCGCGAGACATTTGCTATCTCGTTAAGACGTTTCAAACTAGTCTCACGGCTGGTCTGTTATTTCTACAGTGAAATACTCAAGGTAGAAAATCAAGGACGATTATCTGCCCAAATGAAATGCTTCGTTGTTCTAGTTCGTCGAGCGGATGCGGTAGCGTACTATCAGGGACACCCGTTATATTCCAGTGACATATCATGGCTTACGTATCCCGTCAAACTTCATGATTCCGTGAAAAATCATTGTTAATAATTCACGATCCTATAACCACGTAATGTTCAGGTGAAAGTGTTAGTGGCACCTTATGAGTGCCTTTCTCATGTGTGTTTCTTGTAAATCATTGTCCCTGAGAATGACACGTATGCCAGTATATATTTATGTGTATATATATTTCGGATCTATTATAGGGCCATTATATAAGGGGTGGGTCGTTTCGATGGATGAAAAAATTGTTCTAATGGTCTGTTCCAATTTTTTCTCTAACCGCTGTACGTTCGCGCTCTTATACCGCACGATAATGGGAGTATTGCCACAGTTAAATATGCCATTGTTTTCCGAATAAGTCACACCTGATGAATGCTTTTCGAATGACTAATGATTGTATTTTGTTGTGACCGTATACCTTCTACCACTTCCACTCCCTTGCCATAGGACGTAATAGGCCGTAGGCGAAATTCTTTTCGAGACTCGTTTCATTGCAAGTTCGCTTCGCCGTCGGTTAACAGCGAGTATAATAATATCGTGGTGATAAGCGAGTGTACAGCGATACCAGCATCCGATTGCTCTTGTATCTTTGGGTCTGGAATGCGCATTTACATGTCGCGGTATGCGGTGCATATCGTGTCAGTACATTTGGAACTTGTTTGAGGTAAACCGTTTTGTAAACGAATACCGAGGAGCAGGACGAATATTTTATTATATAGTTTTTAATAATTTATTCTTTATTTTATTTCCAAATTATTATATTAATTTACCGACTTTTTTATGTATAGTGCGATGTCATGAAAATTATTTATTTTGCGATAGTAAGGGGGGGGGGGGGTGATTCATCATGTGCAAGGGGTAATTAAAATTCGCCAATTTTTCATGGCCTGGTGTATGTTGTGTCTTTCTGCACGTGTTTTTCACTCCGATACTACTTGTAATACACGAATAACCCAGGCTAAACGTGATTGCGCGAAATGTCGAGCAAGAATGCGATTACGTAGAAGGAAGTAACTGAACGACCTTGAATTACCAAGCGAGGCTTTTAATACCGCTGGACAAATTGCTACGGTGTTTTATGTTCGGCGTCTATCGTCTGACCATAATGCTTTCATGTTGTTTAACGCTCCCTGGATATTTATAGGATCTATTTTTACCGGCTATTTTGGGAGTTTATGTCGTTGATACTGTGCCAACGTGATACGACGGAAATAGACGAGGGTGTGGGAAAGTATCGTGAAAAGTTGTTGCTTAATTGCCGTCTTTTCAATTACGTTCTCGATGGGTGATAAGGGTTAAAGGGCATGCTTAATCAAAGACGAGCTATGTGCGTAAGAATTGCTGTGATATTGATAAGCATTTTGTTTCTATACAGATTTTTCGTTAATTCTACGCTGTTGCTTGTGCATCGGTAAAGTGTTTACGGAAAATTCATTAATTCCACTGTACGATTTTCGCCTTGGATTACGCACTGTCAAAGTACGTGACATAACAGTAAAGCAAACGCATGCACAGAATATAGGACTGCGTGGAAATTAGAAATCATAACATTTGTATTCAGCATACAAATTCGAATTGAGCAATGTAACGACGAGCTTAAGAGTTCACTGACAGTGTGTATAGTTTTATAAAATTATAAATCTTACGTGCACGTAAAAATGTATCCTTCTCTCGTTTTAGCTGGACACATGGTTCGGCCGGCCGAAAAAATTGGGTCGTGGGGGTGGGGTCAGGGGTGGCACTGGCCACAACACTATCCCCCGCCCCCACTCTGGTGATGACTTCAATGAAATCGAACAGCAGGCATCCATCATTGAGAATATGGACGAGGAGACTATGAATGATAAATTTGAAGAAATGCTGGTAAGTAGTTTTTTGATACCGGGCCGTTACGTTGCATAACGGTAACATCGTTCTTCTTCCTTTTGAATGTAATAATTGTCTTCGTTTTTGTTCTCTAGGCAAACATGAACCTGACAGAAGAGAAAAAGGAGCCGCTGCGACAACAGCCAGAGGAGAAGAAGAGAGCAATGCTAGTCTTGCACTTTAAAGGCACCGTACAAGAAAACAGATCGAAGTTTGACAAACCGGCGGATTACATACAGTACCTGGCTCAACCTGATCTGAGCGTCAATAAAATTTATAACTGCATAGAATCGCTCAGGATTGCGCTTACGAATAATCCATTGAGTTGGGTTCAAGAATTTGGGACAAAGGGTCTTAAACAAGTTCTCGCTACGCTGAACGAATGCTATCGAAAGTGAGTTCTTGTGTTTTTACTTGATAACGTTAATCTAGATAAGTACTAAGAGACACTTTGAAGAATTATGTCGCGTAATTCGATTAGATCACGATTCAATTGTGACACAGAGGTATGGATGAAACTAAAAATATACTACGCACTGGAAAACTAATTCTAATATTGTTCTATTGCAGTGCCTTCATTTGTTACGATAGGTAACTGACAAATGTTTAATACTAGTTAGTGTTTTCCTCGTTACGTTGAGTTGCGGCATATTTATTTTTATTTCGGCTTCGTATCTGCATATCTTAGCTGAAATCCCTTAAGCAACTGGATCTAGAGCGATAGATCTTTTTTGGTAGAGTACATGCTTATCTTCATTCTTTGGTTGAATGATACAGCATGAATGATATTTTCGTGCTTTTGCAGCAGAAGGATTTATATGCACTTTATATGAGTTCGACGTGCAAGTTTTTATTTGAATTTAAGACCAGAAAGGTGGTCTATCAATTATTTGCTTCTGTCAGTTTTTAGGATCTTGCATATTATGCTTCTTTCAAGCGTTACTCTCTTTTATGTGACGTGAATCTCTAACAGACTACGTTTTATCTTCACAGCGACAATCGTTACGAACGAATACAGTACGAATGTATTCGTTGCCTAAAAGCTATAATGAACAATACCGTGGGAATAAAAGAGATGCTTGCACATCACGAAGCGCTGACCATAGTGGCAAGATCTTTGGAACCTAGTAAACCGTCAGTAATGCACGAAGCTGTAAAGCTTCTTGGTGCGGTCTGCCTTATTTCAAGCGACAGTCACAAAAAAGTTCTGGATGCTATTACTATGAATGGAGAATTTAAGGGAAGAGAGAGATTCCTACCAATTGTTCAGGGATTAATGAACAAGAAGAATGAGAATTTGAGGGTACGTATATGTAATCATAATAAATCCTAAAGGCTGTACTTGGTTATGTTGAGTGGATTAAAATAATCGACCTACTTATTCACTAAAAAAATTTTCTTTATGCTATAAAATGCCTCTTTTATTCCTTCAGGTGGTATGTCTTCAACTCATCAATTCGATAATTTCATCCGCGGAAGACTTGGACTTCCGGTTGCATCTGCGAAACGAAATAATGCGCGTAGGGCTCGCCGATATTCTCGAAACGTTGGAAAGAGACGAGTCTGAAGATTTGTCAACCCACTTGAAAATCTTTAATGATTACAAGGAGGAAGATTACGAAGAGTTTGTACAAAGATTCGATCATGTGAGGTTGGAATTAGATGACGTTAATGACTGTTTCGAAGTGGTGAAGAACATGGTGATGGATACCATGGCCGAGCCTTATTTCCTGTCCATTCTTCAACACCTACTCTTCATCAGAGATGATGCATTAGTGAGGTCAGCAATGTGCTACGTAATCGATTGTAGCAGAAACTTCTACTCCTTAATAAATTGAACAATTCACATGCATTTGTTTGCCTTATTTCAGGCCCGCTTATTATAAATTAATAGAGGAATGTGTGTCGCAAATCGTATTACACCGCTCGGGCTGTGATCCAGATTTTAGTGCAACAAAACGTTTCCAAATAGACGTACAGCCACTGATCGACACATTAGTTGAAAAATCGAAGGCTGAGGATGACCGTCGCGTTGCAGAAATGACACAGAAATTAGAAGAAGCCATTGCCAGCAAACAGGAAACGGAGGCGAAATTGCAACATGCTGAAAATAAAATCAAAGAATTGGAACAAGGAACTGGTAGATCAGGGAATACGCCAGCTGTAAGTATCATTACAACTCATTCATCGTTACGTTGTTGTTAAAGACAGAAAACCGTATCAATATTTTCACAGTAGTAATGTCGTATCAGGATGCCTTCTGCATCGTTAAATAATTGTCTTCCTACGAATTATGGTTATATGCAATTCCAGAAAGTTGGGGGTGGCCCACCGCCTCCTCCTTTCCCAGGTATGGTTGGAGCACCTCCACCGCCTCCAATGCCCGGTATGGGTGGACCACCGCCACCCCCAATGCCAGGCATGGGAGGCCCACCACCACCTCCAATGCCAGGAATGGGTGGTCCACCTCCGCCACCAATGCCTGGAATGGGGGGTCCTCCGCCACCTCCTATGCCAGGTATGGGTGGTCCACCTCCACCTCCGATGATGGGAGGTCCCAGACCTCCAATGCCTTTAGCAGTTCAAGTACTACCACACGGATTGAAACCCAAAAAGAAATGGGATTTGGAAGGTCCACTGAAGAGAGCCAATTGGAAGGCAGTAAGTTTTTGTATTATATGGAGTTAATACTGAATACAATCGGAAGGTAAACAACCTCCTCATCTTTATCAAATAATGAAATAAAGCTATCTAAAATTTTGTTCTGCAGATTTTACCGCAAAAACTCACAGAAAAGTCTTTCTGGGTGAAAGTACAAGAGGATAAGCTTGCGAGTCCAGATATCCTCAAAGGTTTAGCTCAACAATTTGCTTCAAAACCATCAGGACGGAAGATTGATGACGTAGTTGACAAGTGAGTAACTGTAAAGTCGAATTTAATACAAATTTTGTTATCTTACTATGATTAAGTCTTTTCAAACTTTGTTGTTAGTTATCGAATAATACTTTGAGGCATGTCCATTCCAGATCTGCTCCAGCGAAAAAAGTTAAAGATCTTAAAGTTCTCGATGGAAAGGCAGCACAAAACATCTCCATTCTTCTCGGCGGAACACTGAAACACATGTCTTATGAGGAAGTGAAATCTTGTTTATTGAGATGCGAAGGTCCAGTTGTTTCAGACAACGTTTTGCAGGGATTACTACAGTATTTACCGCCACCTGATCAACTCACAAAGTTACAGACTTACAAAGAACAGTACGAGGACTTAACTGAAGCTGAACAGTTTTGTGTAACGGTAAATAAAATTAATTAAGTATAAAGTAACGATTTTGCAAATGGAGCAATACATTGTTACTGTTTCTGAATTCATTAGAAATGATTTATTCATCGTTTATATATTTTTTTTTCATTCTTTTCATAGATATCAACCATTAAGAGGTTACAGCCAAGACTGAAATCGTTAAGTTTTATGTTGCGTTATGAAGAATTAGTACAAGACGTGAAACCAGACATTGTAGCCGGTACTGCAGCCTGCGAAGAGGTTAAGAGCAGCAAGAAGTTTGCGAAAATCCTTGAATTAATCCTGTTACTTGGAAATTACATGAATTCTGGTTCGAGAAACGGCGAAGCATTCGGCTTCGAAATTAGTTTTCTTACGAAGGTGCGAATATTTCCGTCTTTAAGAACCCAATGTGTTTGTGTCCTTTAAAATTAACAATATAAATTTTATTTTAGCTTACGAGTACGAAAGACGTTGATAATAAACAAACCCTCATGCATTATCTGGTAAATACGATAGAAAGAAAGTTCCCCGAGTGTGCAAGTTTCTCTGAAGAATTGGCCCACGTCGACAGAGCAAGTCGTGTCTCGTTGGAACAAATACAAGGCACACTTCGTCAAATGGATGCAAACTTGCGCAACCTCGAGCAGGACCTTACGAATTCCAAAGTCCCGCAAAGTAACGAGGACAAGTTCGTTGAAGTTATGACTGTATCCTTGACATATGAATTCTGCATTCTCCACGTTAATTTATCATTTCATTTTATTTGAAAAATATTAACATAAAAATACGTTTTCCTTAATCAAATATCCTGCAGCCATTCGCCAAGAAAGCCAGAGAGTCGTATGAGGTTATGCAAAATATGTTCAAGAATATGGACAGTCTCTACACGGATATTTCGGAATTCTTCGCTTTCGATAAGCAAAAATATACCATCGAAGAATTCTTTAGTGATATTAAAACTTTTAAAGACAACTTCATGGTAAAGTCAGCTATTGTTTCGTGCTAATATACATATTTTTTCAACGATTTATATGATGGTAATAGAATTCTTGACTAACTATGTCCTGTCGTGTGTTTTAGCAAGCACAAAAGGAAATAATGAAAATGCGAGAAGGAGAAGAGAAGCAAAGAAGGGCTCGGGAAGCTCGGGAGAAAGCGGAAGCGGAACGTGCTGCTCGTGCAGAACGGAAACGTGCATTAGTCGATATGAATGCTCATGAGACGCAGGAAGGTGTCATGGATAGTCTGATGGAAGCTCTTCAAACAGGATCTGCGTTCAGCAGGCCAGATCAAAGACGCAAACGACAGACGCGTGCCGCTGGCGGTAAGTTTACTATTTCATTTTATCAGCAACAATTGCTTAATTTTATGTGTGTTGACAAGAATTTAAGAAAAACATGCGTGGAAAATTATTATAAGAATTATCCTGTAGTGCAGGTAGAAATATGAGACCCATTTGGAGATTAACAAAGGAGAATTCGAATTCATAAAATAATTCATTAATATTTTAGACAGATTTTTAAGTACAGTATCAACGTAGTGTAAACTTTTGATATTATTTTCTTTTCTAGAAATCGTTTAGAATGGGTTGTCAGGTAGGATGAGTTCTGTAAATCATAATATTGAATGTGTGTCTAACCCAGTGTCTAAATTTGTCATATGAATTTGTTGAAAAGATATCTCTAAGAAATCGAGCATTTCTCAGAACAGGTATTAACGAGTCAATAATTAATGCTTTCTATAAATGAAATATCCTTTGTCATTTACAACTGAATTAATTTCGTAACATTCATTGAAGTATCGCCTTGTATCTGTTAATCACCATATAATATACGTACGATACTCGGTAGTCCTTTTACGGTTATTTGCCTTCAAAGTATTGTGTGCGTGTGTATCTTAATAATAAAGAATAAAACAATTTAGCATAGACATATATGATATTTGTTGAAACTCATTCAATATTTTTTCATAAAAGTAACTTATAATGCCGCTCATTTTTATAAGTGATCGTCAACTATACTACTATATACTATATACTTTGCAAAATATAAAATATACATTTTCTTTTAAGAATAACAGATTATCCTTTTATTTTCTAGCAAAAAGAAGAGCTCAGCTGAACAGGAGTCGATCGCGTACTGGTCTGGTTGGAACAGGTTTATTAGGAAGAGAACTGTCCACGTAAGTGAGATTGATTTTGAAAAGTATTGTCAAACGATAAGCCGACATGATAAAATATCTTATTCATTAAACAACTATTATTACAGAGAACTCTTGAGCTATTCATAGCGAATAAAAGATTCCTGACTCCGTCCTAACTTTGATGCTGTGATGTTTTACGCTTGAGTCGAGCAAGCGTTTCGAAAAAACGCTGAAGCGAAGGTGATCGAAATGGACGTTTCTTATTGGACAGTGTCCAATGCACGCACAATGCGTCATTAGACTCCGATAATTGATATACCACCGTAGGCCTCTTACAAATAATTTCAGCTGCAATCAAGCCTTCAATTCAATCGGATCTACCGAAGTCTTCCCTGTGTTTTACCGAGAGTCTGCCTATTTTGGATGTATTAAGCGTTAAAAATTTATTTAGTAAGATTATTGCAAATGCTTTTTTGTGTATTTGACGAAGGGTAAGCTATACTTTTCTCATGATATTGTAAAAGGTAGCCTGGAAGAATGTCAGTTATCTAAAGGAACAGTGTGTGAAGTACTAGCTTCTATATTTATACCAGTACTTGTATTCACGAGCGAATATTAATATTGTAAGTAGTTCTCAGCGTACGGCACGTTTTTACTGAATGCGAATGAATGACGAAGATATAGTTTAAGCTGAAATTCACAACGAGGGATAAGGTATATACGTATGTGGCTGTCGAAGCCGCTAGATATTAATGATAGCATTGTTACTGAAAAGAATCAATTTTTTTTTCAACTACTTTATTTCATTTTATTTTTTGTAAATTCTTTTATGATAACTTGCACTCTTTCTCCTTCTACGTAATTTACACTTTTCTGACTAATGCAAAAAGTTATGTAAATAGTGCAATTTACCAGCAGGCGTTTATCCTGCGCTGGCACAAATGTCTTTATTTATTAACGAGAGAGCCTTTTATATTTTTTATGAAAAGTAATTATTTCCTTTGCATTCAGCTATAATCTTGACGGTCGCGGTTAGATTGTACAAGGCGATTAAATACAATTTTCCCGGTATACGGTATATGAACGCGCAACATGTCAATTGCTATCGAAAGCTGAATATGAACTGCCACGACTTGTTTCAGGCACGACTGTACTGATCAACTGAATTCGAATATATGAAAGTCTAGTTAGTAATACGATTTGTAATTGCCTTTTTTGAAAGCAAGATCGTAAATCTCATACTGCCAGACATACCTTATACAAAATATCTCTGTAGCATCTGGTTATTGTGCCAAATTGAGTAGGAAAAGAAAGTATTTGGTAGTGCTGTTAGCCAATTTATTATTTCACGAGTACAATATAAGCATGGCGTTTGAAAAAAAATTCGATATCTTTGTTTAAAAAAGAAAGAAGCGTATACAGAACTTATTCGATTCTGTGAAAGTTTCTAATATAAACTTACGATCGTGCCTACAATTTAAACTGTTGTAATAATAAATTTATTTTTTGAATCTCAAAACCAACTATTGTTTGTATTATAGTTGCTATGAGAGGCAAAAGAATATTGTATCTATACTGTGAATATGAACTTAGAATAAATTATTAGAATACAATTAATTCACAGGTTGATGGCGTTTAATCTTTTTGTAAATACCTGCGTATCTTATATGTATATCAACAACTATTATCAGTGAGATTAAATTTAAATTTATGACAGAATAAATTTGCCCCCAGAATTTCAGTTTATAAACGATTTATTCGTGCAAATGTATAGTAGAAAGCGCTTTATTAAGCACTTTATTAGTTGGATTTTAACTCAATCATTTTTTAGCACCTGTTTTTCACCGAATAAATAAGCAGAGAAAATAATTCTGATTGGCCTGTAGAAACGATTTACTATAAACCTATGATGACAACATCTCAATGTAGAACGATCTTCATTATTACCAACCAATGTTAAATAATTCTGTTTTTTACGGTAGAATGCTCTGATGTTCTGACGTATTTAATCCGGTTAAATTACCGGTTACAACTCGGTTATTACAAGTAATAATAAGATTCTTAGCTGGTAAATTTATATCGCTACCTCCATGTCAACATGAGCTGAGTAATTGTAAAGAACTCATAAAGTTCCATGATGATGGACGTTTTTCTTTCACGGAAATTTCACAATTTCTTTAACGAGTCGTACGATTAAAAATTCAGGGGGTCGATTGCGTATTTTTACTGCAGTGAAAATACTAGAAGTGAATAGTTAGCCAATCTCATGTTAAGATTGGCTGAGGAAAAGTACAGTGATTGGCTAACAGCTATTCACTTTCTATATTTTCACGTATTGAAAATGCACAATCAATAAATAGACCCCTGATTGACCGAACTTCTAAATCAAAGATTTTCACTCAATTAGAAGTCTGGTTTTCCGAATTTTCCGACTTGCAAGACTAGTCCAACTGGATCTAAAGGCTTCCTCACTGGTCAGATTCTTGTTTTCTGACACATGCGACTAGTCCAACGGAGAACCAATTAGAGCCAACGAACGGTTAGCTTTTATGTCGACTTTAGTCGACTCATAATCGAATAAATCGAATATCTACTTTGTGTACAGATTTGGGTAAATAATTAAAGGAATAGTACGTCAGCAAATCGGTGAGTGATCCAGAAGAAACTTTTTTTTTGTGTTTTGCCATCGACGTATTTTAATTTTAATATTACCGACATAGAAACATTCACAGTTCTGATAAAACTATTTTTTATTGCACGTAATGCAAGGTATGGTCTAAATCGAACGGGCAGACGTAGACAAATATTTGTTTACCAAATCCATGTTGAGTTTTTATAAGTATAAAACAATTATTGTTTTAAAAACTGTTAATATAAAGATTAAGAATTATATTCTTTAACATAGAAATAGAGTATGCCACTTTCGAATTATTAACTAATATCAAAAGATAGTCATTTAATAGTAATGTTGTCCAGTGATTTTGATGATTAATAATGTTTTCCTGTTTTATGAATTATATTTTATATTTTAATACCCTATTATTACCATAAACTGTTGTATATTTATATTCTACCTTTGTACGAAATTAGAAATTATTATTTTATTTTAGATATTGTATAAAATGGAGTTGAAATGCATGGTACAGTCTTATGATTGGGGCAAGCATGGAATCGACAGTACTGTTGCCACATTGATAAAATCTGCAAATACAGATTTTATCTTGGATGAAACTAAACCATATGCAGAACTTTGGATGGGTACACATCCCAATGGTCCATCATATTTGAAAGAAGAAAATAAATCTCTTGACAGCTATATTAAAGAAAATAAAGAAGTTTTGGGTGCAGCAGTCGAAGAAAAATTTGGCGTTCAATTACCTTTTCTTTTTAAAATTTTGTCTGTAAATAAAGCTTTATCAATTCAAGCCCATCCAAATAAGGTAAATATTTAATATTAGTTTATTTTGTGATCATAAAGTCAATAATGGATTTAATCTAAAATAATTATATTTTATTACTTTTCTTATTTAAGGAACATGCTGTACAATTACATCAATCTCATCCAGATATTTACAAAGATCCTAATCATAAACCGGAGTTAGCAATAGCCCTAACACCGTTTGAAGCATTATGTGGGTTCCGTCCTATTTCAGAAATAAAACAATATTTAAAATCCGTTCCGGAGTTACGTATTGTTATAGGTGAAGACAAGGTACTTGAATTGATGACAATGGATGAAGCAGGGTTATCTGCTGCACTAAAAAAATGTTTTCAAAATTTCATTAATTGTGATCCTGGCGTAGTGGCGTTACAATTACGAAGATTGTTAGATCGTATAGCGAGCTTAGGTAATGATAGAAATATTTTGTACAATAGTGAATTGGTTAGAATGAAATACTATATGTTCTGTGATCGTGATATATCGAATTGTTTTTCAGATGAATCAACTAGACAAATTTTGAATGCTAATTTGCTTGAGCGGTTACATTCCGAATATCCAGGTGATGTAGGCTGCTTTGGAATTTATTTGTTTAACTGCATAACATTACAACCTGGAGAAGCTATGTACCTGGGACCAAATGAACCACATGCTTACCTTTCTGGTGGTAAGAAGTGCCTACTATGAGAAATAGCTAAGTTTGTAATGTATGTGTGATTTGCAATAATATAAATTGCTTTTACATATTTTTAGATTGCGTAGAGTGTATGGCGTGCTCTGATAATGTCATACGAGCAGGATTGACACCCAAACTTAAAGATGTAACGACATTAGTTGAAATGTTAACCTACAACTGTGAACCAAGTTCAGCCAAACGATTTCAGCCGTCACGAGAAGACGAATGTTCCGAAATCTTTCGACCTCCTGTACCTGACTTTGCGGTTGTCAAAATTACTGTGAGTATTAATATTGCAATATTTACTAATATAATTCCGTTGATTCTCATATTTCAAAGAAATCGCAATTTCAATGCGTATACTACTAATTTTTTTGAATTTATATCTTTCAATATTTCAGATACCTCCAGGAAGAGCATCATATAATCTTATTCCAAGGAGTACAGCGAGTATTCTCATAATAGTTAATGGAAAAGCAGAAATATCACCGTTGAAAATTCTTAATCGAGGTTCGGTACTTTTCATTCCGGCAAATGAGAAACTGATGGTAAAGGTGCTATGTGGATGCCATCCCATGCTGATGTTTCAGGCATTACCAAATGTTTGAAAGACAAGTGAATTCCAATGGACTTTTGAGGATAGCATATATCTTCAATAATCATGGCCAAATAGTAAAAATTAAACACATCTTTGTCCCTTAATTTTTATTATAAACATAAAATTCTTCATAACATCTCTTAAAGTGACCAAGATTTTTTTGACATACAATTTTCTATTAAATTTGTATTTCATGTAATTTTTTTGTTTTAAATAACAGCACACAGCAAAGCAAGTAAAGTGTTCAATCTTGAGGTTATCCGAATTATTTGTGAAAAATGTCTACTACATACAGTGTCTACATCAAACTAAAAGAACAACGGTAACGTTGTTTTTGCCATAACATATCTAGTTAAAGAAGTTACGAAGCAACATTATCCGTGGAATTTAGTGAAACAGTCAAGGTACCACAAGATAACGCGCCCAAATTCTATCTGTAGTGATAATATTAATAATTGAAATATTTCTCTTACTACGAGCCATGGAATAGATGTTACTAGTCATTACAGTTTTAAGCAATTGATGATTGGGACTAATTATTTTTAAAATGTACATTTTATTTGAAATATATTTAATTATGGGCAGATTTTAAACAAAAGTTTATTATTTCGATAAATATTAATCCGCTTCCAATCGAGTCTAAATTCAAATGTGGATCAAACTAATATAACGTAATTAGAAATATCGGATAGCAACATCGTTCACGAAAAAAATGTATAAAAAAACAAAATTGCCATAAAGTACTTATATTTTTAGTCTAGTATCGAAACAACTAGCCGATTAAAGTTCCCGCATTTTATAGAAGGATTGTTTCAACCAGGTAGTTTTGATGCTATGACTGCTATATGTATACAAACAATTCTCACTTGCATATTTGCAGATAGTAGAAATAAAGCGTATACAGCATAAAGCCAATAGATAAATCCAATTGCCTGATGCCACGTCACTCTTTGTAATCCGCGAAAGAGCGTAAGAAAGAGAAAATATATAATTGTGGATATAAAATATAGCGTAAATGGGAACATTGCGTAATATGGCTACACGTAATAAAGGAAAATTGAAATATTCCAGTTTTATCATTCAGTAAAGTTGTCAATTGTTTTTTCGTTTAGGCGAGTCCAATTTATATTTGTTCAATGTAAGTATTGATGTCGATCATTGTATATTTCCTTGACTTATATCACTGAGAAGATACTAGTAAAGTGGCGCAAGGTGTACAGCCTTACAACTGTCAGTTAATCGAAGGCACGCGAGATACGCTGGAACCAGCGTAGAAGTTCTAAAAAAGATTGAAATCCCATTCGTTTCAGACATAGAATACACGAGAACTGGACCTCTTTACTAGAGTCTTCTTTGTGTTTATACCAGTGAAATGTTTCACATGCAACAAGTAATTTATATAGACTTTTTTATAAAATAATTCTAACCTATTTTGTAATTTATCCTAAAATTTGTACGTATATCATTAATCATATTTCACATACATAGGTGAGCCGCGTTGTCAGTGCCTTATAGAGGGGCTGTCGCGAGCTCTTTACCGTGTCTACTACAATCAGTACCGAATCTCTGCACTTTGCAATTTCAGCTGGCAATTTTGTCCTAAAATAAAAATTTTCACGAATGGAATATTGCATTGACATTTAATCCAAGGAATATCTCGACACCTTGACCCTACGAATTGGGTAGTGCAACCTTGCGTTTCGGTAACCCACGAAAGGCCAAAATAACTCAGTAAACGCTAGAGAATCTTCAAGTGCAGCTGCTTAGCGCAGAAATTCCCCACATACTAGGTTACCTCGAAGCTCATATAAAGTCTCACACCTCTTTCCCGTTCTAGATCATCTCGTCGTAAGTAATCTTAAATAAGCTTACTGCTATGCCTAACACCTCGCTAGTAACACCCATCACCTGATAAGAATAATCGCTTAGACGGACACACGTATCTATAATCACATATAAATTTAATCATGATCGCATTCTTATCAAAGAACCTCTGTTGATCAAAGTACTATTGTATTGCATATTGTTACCTATTGCAAATACAAGTTAACGGCTACACGAACAATGAATTTTAACTCTGACCACTTCATCTTCCTACCGACGTCCCGCGATTGTAACGGTTCGGTTATAGTAACTCAAATTTTACCTGTGGAACTACGCGGGAAGCAGAGTAGGTGCTATTTAGCTCTTTAAAAGAGAAAGAACCCAGCAAACAACAATTACGGTACAAATTTTCAGTTTTAGAATTTATAGTGTACATACATATTAAAACTTACTTCTGCTGCCATTAACTCTTTGAGTGCGAAGCTCTTGAGTTTTAAACGCTCGCCAGACACATATGCATCCATAGCACTCAAAGGGGTAAAAATGTTCTGTTTTATCGGTAAAGGGTAATGTAATGGTTTCTGTTTACACGGTAATTATTGTCGTGAATTTCACGCGAAAAATTATCGAAAAATTCGCCTGCATCGACTGACATCGACTGACATCAATATTTGAACAGTTTGAATATATGTAAAAAATATGACAAATAACAAAAAAGTTATCGTACTTAAGTTATTCACTTGAGTATACAGTCTTTTAAAATCAGTTGTAAATTAAATGTAATGACATTACATAATTTTTTACAAAAATATCAAAGTTGCCAGCAAATGCATAACGTTTTTAGTAACATACATATTATATGTAAGATACATGCGAGCTATTATTTCCTACTCAAATATGTAACACGTTACATTCATTTTCGTTATGTATGTAAATTCAATATTGCCTCCTGATAACAAAGATAAATGTAACCTCTTACATATTTGAATAGGAATTAATAGCTCGGATGTTAATGCAATATTCGATTTATGTAACGAAGATGAAGACGAAGATGAATATAACGTATTACATGTTTGAGTGTGAATAAATAGTTTGCATGTATTTTACATGTAATATTTATGTTGCTTAAAACGTTGTGTTTGCTGGGTTCATTCGTTCAACTTTAATTTAATTAAGTCTTCAATGTGATGTCTTAAACTAGAACTTTTCAATAGTCACAATGGCAACG
Organism: Syrista parreyssii; assembly: GCA_030142615.1. Taxonomy (NCBI): domain Eukaryota; kingdom Metazoa; phylum Arthropoda; class Insecta; order Hymenoptera; family Cephidae; genus Syrista; species Syrista parreyssii. Next base: position 527,725 of record JARQTG010000135.1, on the reverse strand, counting down.
AACTTAAAACTGATACCATCCCCTATTCAATTCACCATTCCTTAGTATAAATTACATGCAAGAAAAACCAATTATTATGTATCCTCAATCTTTGTATATGAGATTTATATTCGGAAAATAGTTCACCACAGCTAAATTAACTGTTTCAGCTATGCTCATTCGAAGTTCTTCATCTTCATTATGCGGATCTGAGATTCCATTTTTTAAATCTCTTTCCAAGCTTATATTCATTCATCTGTATGAATGGTAAGCTAACCTGGGTTTTACTGTAAAGTTTTCCGAACATGTACAAAATATGCTCAAGTATATTCTGGGTATTTGCAAAGACTATTCGTTTGTCCGCTTCAAACCAATGCTGAGTACATTACGAAAATATTTCCCGATGGATCCAGAATGTGTAAACATGTTCCACATATATAGTACGTGCCATAAATTCCGTGACGGTCGAATATCTCTAAAAAATACACTTTTCAGAAAAGAAAAAAGTAACAAATATTTTGAGGTTCAAAAAAATGTATTCTCTGGTGGAAATTATTGGATCTTGGAATAACTTTAAAATGCTGCGTTAAGGTCAACTTAAGAATGGTCAATAGGAACTCCCATTTTGTATTGCATATTCTTCTAGCTAATCTTTTTCATGATGAATTCCACCAGATGAGTCTTTGAACTTTCAGTATGCGGTCTAAAGTATTTTAATCTTATGCTGCTATTTACAATTACCGTCAGATACCCATTATAATTCGTGTATTACCCACAATCGAAAATTCGTTCTTTCACAATTTAGTAGTAACTGAATTACGTTAGTATACATATTTTTTTCAGTTCAAAATGAATTTAACTAAAAGTGAAAGAATTTATATTCTTATTACGAGGACGTGGTGATCGTTTCAGGTTTTACAAAGCAGTTGTTCATACATTTAATGACAAATATCCCAATCACACTCAAATATTGAAGTTTACTATCTATTGCACGGTTTCAGGTTTCGAATGGAGAGGTTCAAATAAGAATGAATCAAACTCTGGGAGTGTAAAAACCAAAGCCAACGTTAATAAAGCCCTAGAGGTTTTGCAAGCATTCATTGAAGACACTCATACGCCTCTCTCGAGGATAGCTCAACGAAATGATATTAGCAAATCCGTCGAAAATTAGCCTTGTTCAAGAATTGTCAGAAGATGATTTTGATAGAAGAGTTGAGTTTTGCGATGAGATGATGAGACGGTTTGACAATAACAATCAATTCTTTAACTGGATTTGTTTTTCAGATGAATCTACTTCTCATTGTCAGTTAAATGGATGCCTTAATCGTCATATTTGCAGGGATATTGAGCTAATGAAAATCCTGACTGGAAGAGAGGAAAATGCGAATCCTTACCTGAATATGAAATACAAAATGGGAGTCCTTATTATCAATTTTTAAGTTGATCTTAACGCAGCATTTCAAGCACATTCCGTGGTCATGTAATCTTCACGAGAGAATACATTTTTTTGAACCCTAAAACATTTGTCACAGGCATTCTATTCTAAAATGCGTATTTTTAGAGACATTCGACCGTTCCGGAACTTATGGCACGCACTGTAGTTCCTTTACACCGATTCTCGACTGTTTGCTTATATCTATTGCCTCAGGCAGCGTTTGGAATGTCTATTATGATCTTATATGATTCTGTATCAATGACATAAATGTTGCTAATTCATATAGGACTCGCTGATAAGCGTTCTATAAAAGTCAGTTTTATTAATGATACGGTGAAGAACAAGAGAAAATTATCTTAAATGACGATTACCAGTATATACATGGCGAATCTTAACTCTGCTCGACCTTGTTTGAAAGTTAATGCCATTTTTGTATTCGAATGATCCTCATGACAAACTTTACTTGTATAAGTGATTTGACGCAACCGTTTATAAGCAACGTCTGGCATTTCATATTCGACTTTGCGAATCATCTATAATCACTATCTCATAGTGTTCTAGAAGTCATTTCAGTTCGGTCTCTCGATAAGCACACTACGTTACGGAACTTGTGTTGGAGCGATAATAAAGGCTCATTTAAATCGGAAAATGGAAGATAATCGTTTCTGATGTATGGACTTATCGAATGTCATTCAGTCCAAGCAGGACGTCTGTGCGTCAACCGTTAAATTGAAGCTCCTGTAAAGGTAAGCAGCAACATTTGCAGCTGTTCAGTCCTTCCAGTTCCAACAGAGCAGATACGCAAAATTAAAAATAAATTTGTATTCTATTCGTACACGTGTATTTGAGTGGATTATCTTCCAACTGAATTGTTGAACTAATTAAATTGAAATTTACAAACAAAGTAAGATTTTAGTAATAATTAATATATTATTATTTGCAAACATCCAACACTTGGATTTATAATAAGACACACGAATGAAATTGACTGAAATACCTTTCGTTCGATAACTAATTCCAAGATTTGGTTAAATACGACACTCGGTGCATATATTTTTTCTTGATAATGAGAATGCATACGATAGTGACATTCGTTCGTGGCTCAAGGTAACTTTCTTTAAGTCGATCTTTGCTTATCTTGTAGTTTAAATATTTTAAGCTAGTCGTCCGAAAACACACTTATCCACACCTGCTTCAATTCTATATTATCTTATTTGATTCGTCACACATTTGGTAACCTGGATATACATATATATATATATATATATATATCGGCTCTAGACGGGTGCCAATATGGAATAAGAAAGAGGTGGAGAGGTTGAGTAAAAGAGGGAATACGGGAGTAAAATAAAAATGATATAATTCATAGAAAGTGGAAATACAAGAAAATAAAACAAAAGAAAATAGGTTGATCGTTCGCTATAATAATTGTTTGGCGAGAAGGGTTGGTTTACCGGTACTAACTACTCTCAGAGAGAAGGTTCCCGATCGCAATGGCTTCTTAGTTATTACCTTGGTGTCTGCCATAAATAGTAGGGCGCAATAAGGAAGGGATTGGAGGATTGGAGGGCTGTCAAGGAATAAGGGCCGCAAAGTATTACAAGTTAAAACGCAATGCAACACCACCAACGCCTCACAATTTTCAAAAGTTAGCTTTAACATGAACGGCAGAAAAGGGGGTGGGGAGGATAGAAAAAGGGGACTCAATCAATCATGAAAAGTCAACTTACATAAAGTAGCTCTGACGCATCGCAGTAATTCAATGAATTCCTATCTCACTCTCATTTGCAATACTTACTTTAGCGCACGGTTTCAAGTCGTGTTTTCGACTCTTTCGGTCCTTGTTAGTTCAAGCCATTGTCCTAGGGATGAGGAAGCGATGAGATGTTGGCGGCTACGGATCGATTTCTAATCACAATGGCCTTTAAACAAAAATTCATGATAAATGGCCTGATTCGCAATATTTATCACGTACAAACACACGCGCGCGAATATACACGCAGAAACAGCAGTCGAAAAGTTTCCGGACAAGGATTGAAATTGGGAAAAATGAAAGTGAAACGTCAGTTCATAAAATCCATTTTTAATCATAAATGATCCAGCATTTCAGCCCATTGAAGTCTCCTATTCCTATTTCCACACCGTAAAGTTGTTTTTTGTTTAGTAGATATTCTGTCCCACAGGCCGGCTCTGTACAAGCAATCCTTGAGAGTTAGGTAATGATATCTGTTTTTCATGAGTTTCATTGAACCGCGTTTGGATTTTCTGTACAGTAATTTATTTATTCATTTTGGACATTACTACTGATAACCAATCCTCTGCTTTAGAGATGGGAGTCGAGTTTTACGGGGAGTAGTTTAATCGAGCGCCTTCCACCGCCACAGTGCTACACGTGCACGACGAGCACTGTGCGACTGGGCAAGACACGAGACACGCCTGAATCCGCGATACACATACTGTCTCAATATGTACATAAGAATCAAGAGAGTTTTATATACTACTCTACTGTATAAGGATATATCAGTGAGAATTTCACTAATTGCTTCAGTTTTTTTTATAATTCACTGAAGACTGGGATTTCAGGTCAGATCCACTGTTAAATCATTGGATTTGTATTACAGGAGCTCTGTAACGGGTTAATTGGCAGTTGCACGATTATATACAAGTATAACTTACATACATCGCAAAGTAGATGTAGGGAAGTCAAGTATGATTTCAGGAATTCATCATATGCATGCATATCCAGTTGTTTGTAGCGAGGGTATGCATAAATGTACATATATATAGAACAAATGTCCATGGAAAACTGACAGCGACTAATGCAGATGGCGCAGATAGAATTCGCGTACATTAATACATGTGTTTATGCAGGTATAGGATTTGTAGCACAGAGTTAACAGTAGTATAGTGCAACCAACGAAAGAGTAGTCTTCGATCATTAGTGGGGATGTCAAACCGTGTAAAACTGAAAGAACTCGTTTACTACCGTCAGTTGGTATCCGTATAACTAAAGAGCTAAAGTGTAATTACATATATATACGTGGCAGGAAATCAGTTCAAGCTTAGTCGGCAGGCACTGCTTAGTCGAGTGATGACCTTTGCTTTGATTCTTTTATATGTAATATAATATGTTTCTTTTTTTCAACATACTGACATATTAAGAGTTATTAGTTTTCGAAACACTTATGTATTAGTGCATTTAAAAATATCAGTTATGAAACACCTCATGTACGTAATTCTTATTCGCTATGTGCGTACAAATATAGCTATACTTTGGAGAACACACTGGAAATGTACATGTTGCTATCTGTAGTCTGTAATGTTCATCATAAGTATTAGTGTACTTTTTATCTATATGTGTACATCTACATATGCTAACTAACATTTAATTGCATCTGTACGCACATAACGAATATCCCCGAATAGGAAATAATAATATTGCCGATATGTAACTGCTTGTGTTTGTTGGTTAAATAAGTTCATTGAATACGGATGGACGCAATAATATTATGTATAATATAATAATATAAATATGCCATTATACGACTTACATTTTAAAAGAATTGATTGAATTATTCTTTTCAAAGAAATGATGTATTCTTTTCGTTTTTGAGTAACATTTCAAGAAACTCGGTTGAGTTTTGGGCCAAGTACGGGCAGTGTGCAATTATTACTCAATATACATATATGGGCAGTATTGGAATTTATGGCTCGGGTTAGTTACCTTCCGCAATTCACTGCCAGCATGCTTGTGTCTCACTCAATTGTATAGAGGTAACCATGGGCACGCTGATACTCGTAGTAGTGAGTGACAGTGAATTTCAAATCGTATCCTGAGTGAAAATTATAATTTGTCAATGTCTGTCAACTATGATTTAACATGTCGTAATAACCGAACATTTGCTATAATTATTTGTTGCGTTCTGTGATGTTTTAATTCAAGTATATTTTTTATGTGCTAATTCTACTGTATCGTGCAACTGGTACTATGGGGATTACATAAAAGTGATGAAAATAAGATATTGTCTATCAGTTGCAATTGCATAATGTTGCATATAACAGTCGTGGATCAGATTTGAAAAATTTTGAAAGCTCATAAATCGATTAATCTTTTTCAATAGTGTTATTGTACGTGTTTAAAATAAGATTTTTATTCGAGAAGTGCAGGATTTTCATAGGCTGTGATATAGTTAAGATCATAGGTATGGATTATAAAAAGTTACTCATTTCTATGGTGTTTGATATTTATAGTCATAGAAATTCTATGCTTTTGCACTATGGATGGATTTTATTGTATTTTATATGGTCACATTTTGTTTTATTACTATTAAGTAACAAATTAATTAGTTTAGGTTAGGATACACATGCATATTACATGGTAATAATATTTAAGCTAGCAAGGTACTACGTAATTACATTTTTGTCTTCAGCAACCCAAACTAATCATTTGAATTGGCAATAAATATTTAAATATAATATAATTTCATTATAATAGACTATCATAGAACTACTCGACAAACAAGTCTTAACTATTTAATTGGTTGAAAACATTTGAGCAAACTCTTAAATGATTTGCAATAAGGAATAAGTAATTTCCATGTATTTCAATCTTTTAATCTGATTTTGAACCTTTGGTTTGACATATGCATGAGCAAAGACATATCTTATATAGCAATTTAATGTCTAATATTTTGATATTAGTTAAAAAAAAACATCTTGTTTTTACTCTTGTTTATTTAGTATTACTACTTCTTATTTTAGTGTTTTGCACAGTTATTAATTATCTATTTATAAAGTAATTACTCATGTTTTTGGTTTTTTCAATTCATTAACAATTCATATAATGTTAAAAGACAATTCTTATATTATTTATCAAATCAATTTTTCTTAAAAATAACAGAGCCAGCTTAAAGTATTTGCTTTTCCTTGTACAAACGATAATTCTTATCTGGATATCCTTGAGTTTCCTTCAATTTATTTGCAGTAATATTAAATAAACGGGGTCAAACAAACATTTTCTGATGCAAGTAAATAGACATAAATTGTCACCTACGAATAATCTTGTTTTTTTACATACTTTTGTTTTTTGCTTCAAACTTGTCTAACTTATCAGTTTTTTCTTATGATATACCAATTGTTATCATAAGCTACTATGATTAATCGATTATTATAGATAAGTCACCACGTTGACACTGATTTAACTTGAGTCTTTAAAAATCTTCATCAATAGACAGTAGAGATTTAGTAACTCTCTTTAAATATTGAATTTTACTTTTTTAGTTTTCAAGAACTCTGGTGTCACTTTCTTCTTATGATAAAAGTGAGTTTGCCTAGTTTTAATTAAGTTATATTTGACCAATATTTTGTTATAGAGAAAAATATACAAGTATATTATAATGAACAAATATAATCAGGAACTAGCATACTTTTCTTATATACTGCATACAATTATTTTGCCTCTTCTTTTGTTCACATTATATTTTATGTTCGTTGATACATTCTCAATAAATGTAATGGACTACAAGATCAGTGTGCGATATGGACACATATAATATCCATAGAACTTAATTTGCCTATGAAAAGTGTATATTACTCCAATAGTGAAATCCGTTTGTGATAATTTGTAGATATGGTTGATTAACGTGCATAAATCAGTTTAAGTTAATCCATTCACTTGGTTCTTATGGAAAAGTCCATTCTTTCGTGTAATTTTCCACTATGAATAAAGTATAAAATTTTGTTTTTCTATCATTGATGTAATCTTGATTAACATAAAAGATTAGTTTTGCTACGTTAGAATAGAAGTTATTATAATCAAGTGCAAGTCTATCACTGGTTCAAGTCCCTTATATGCTTATGTCTACCATTAGATGAAATACTTTTGGTTAATTAACTTGTGTAGAATTTTTTTTAAAAGTAATGTGAAGCTCATAATAACTGAATATGTTTAGTAATCCTACAACTTCTATTGGTAATGTACTATGCTTTTAATTTTTCAGCAGTAATTATGCAGTGAAAACATGGATGGAAAAGTGCATGCAAAGACGGTCAAGAATCCAAGAGAGGGAGCAAATATATTCAGCGTTTTAACATTTTCGTAAGATTTATCAGTTTTATAGTCTCAATTGTATGTACGATTTTCAGTTTTTAATTAATTTTAAGATTTAAACCACTTTGAAATTACACCATTGTTAAGTACGGCAGGATTTTAGTATACACTGAATCTACTTTTCTTTACTTATTGTGATTTTCATAATCAGAAATCGTTGGCCTAGAATTGTTACGTACTTTTGTAGAGACCAGTTGAATTTTTACATTCTAGCGCGACTCTTTACAGATAACTATTAATTAATATTGCGTTGAATAAATTGTTTTAGTTCGAGAGAAATTATAAAGATCCAACCAATTTTTAATCTCTTAAATCTCGTTAACAGTGAATTTTTGAAAGATTAATTTTTTTAATTTAATATTTTGATTTACATAACTAATCAGAAAAGTTGTCTATATCTTGCATTACTCTAGAAACTTTCTTTATGCACTTGTTGGACAGAGATAATCATGACTCTTCACTATTTCATTGTTCAAATAGTTACAATTTTTATCATGTATTACTACTGGTTATCAACATTGATAATTCAATTCCTTGTCTTCGAGTTTGTATTATTATCAGTGTATGTGTGATATTGACCGACTGAAAGTTTGATTACTTAACTTAATAAGAAGGAACATCTTATCTTGTTTTGCATGGAATTGTGTTTATGTAGTTAGTGCAACCTTTACATCAGAAAGCGAGCTTCACATTGTCTATACTATTTCTTTGATTCAGCGCAAAAAATATGGTAAAGTCGATTCTCTTTATCGTACACAGTTTTAACCTGTATATGTCGTGCATACAAAGTGAGATCTTTATATGAAATATTTCATAACTATATGATTTCTTCACAAGAATGAACGAAATTGAAAATATCTGGTCTTTCAATAACTTTGATGTGATAAAATCATATGTTAAATAAAATAAAATATTTTTTTCCATATTCTCAATAGATGGATTATCCGGACATTTTGGGTGGGTTATCGGAGAGATTTGGAAGTAACAGACTTGTATGCTCCACTTAAAGAACATACAAGCAGTATTCTTGGAGATAAAATATCCGCAATTTGGGAGGACGAATATCAACGCTTAAATGGGTCGCAGAAGCAGAAAACGAAGGACAAGATCGGAAGTAAACCGGAAATATTAAGTCCCAGCTTGATGCGTGTTTTAATCAGATGTTTTGGCGCACGCATGATGATGTATGGCCTTGCCTTAGCCATTATGGAAATCGTTCTCAGGTAAAAAGTATAATGTATTGCATATTATTTTTCGTTACAGAATCTTCATATTTTATATTATTTCAAATTTTAGTTAAAGTCTTACGCATTGACGATTTATAGGTCAAAAGCAGTTTACGATTTATTCACGAATTTATGCACCAAGAAGAATGGCATATGTTTCTACCGAATTGAGTCTGCTCTATAATATAGTATACGTTTTTAAAGAGAAATTGTCAAACTTATATACACAAGGGCAGACATGCGAAAGCGTTTGTCTGATTTTTATTCGATTTGCAGATATCTCTAATAGTGATTATATGGAAAAGACATATGGACTAATTTTTATAGGACTCTGTTTCTTATGTTTTCTATTTAAACAATTAGTGTCCTTTATCTTCAGTTTCAGAAAATCATTTTAAAATAGATTTGTGAACTCAATGGAGTATTCGAGAATTTCAAAAGTTTTTATCAATTAAATCTGAACGATCATAATTAATTTTTCCTCTTTTGAAATTGATGGTTTTTATAGAGAGCAAAATTGGAACATAGTTTTTAGTTCCCAATTGACTGCTTCAAGCGTCTGTGCACTTATATTGTGTCACAGTAGTTTCTTTGTCTCAAATCACTATTATATCTTATATGAAATGCAGGTTTCAAGAATTTCTGGAATAAGGAACTGAATGACGAGTTTGAAATCCTTAAATGACAAATAATTAATTGTTACTGAAATTACTACAGATTGTTTCAACCATTGTTCCTTGTTCTTCTACTTCGCTATTATGATCAGATGAAACCCTCTTACACACCGATTTATAAAGAACAAAATAGTCCTGGACAGCAAGATAGTCAAATGGAGTATACCACCAGACCGTTAAGTCCCAAAGAATACCCTTTCAATTCTGATATCAGTTGGCATTGTATGCGTAACTTTATTTTCCATATGTTTAACATGATTTTTTCCTTCTTAATTTGCTTTTTATCCTAATCGACCTCTAATACGACTAGTTGAGTTCTTGTGTGTAATATAGAAAATAATCAAATAATGAACTATGAATTTTAATATCTTTGACAAATGTTATGGAAACCGTTTCAAGTACATTATCGTTTTTTATTAATCAAATAATTAATTTTATTGTAAAACACTATCGAGTTATATTAACAACTACCATTATATGATAACTACCGACATAATTTTGATATATAGTTGAGCCGCGACATCAGACTCTGATTTCGACAGATGGAATATGACTTACTTTCGACAAAGATTTTCCACTGATTGAGAATTGAATATACTTCAATTATAGCAAAGCTAAATGCTTTATATTTCATTTTTTTCGTCAAGTGATTTGAAATCTGATGTTGGGGCCCAACTATAGTTTTAAATGACAATGTTTTTCAAGCACGTACTGTTTACTTTTTTAATTGGTAAAAGATCAATATATATATATTTTTTTTATATAGGGTAACGCAGCCATTGTTTCTGGGTCGTTTACTGCGATTCTACAGTTCAGACGAAATATCCGCATTAGAAGCATACTTATACGCTGCAGGAGTGATCATGTGTTCAGCCATAAATATATTTGTAATTCATCCTTACATGATGGCGATTCTTCATATGGGAATGAAGATGCGTGTCGCCTGCTGCACTTTGATCTATAGAAAAGCCCTAAAGTTATCAAAAACGGCCTTAGGTGAAACAATGGTAGGACAAGCAGTTAATCTCTTGTCTAACGACGTGAACAGATTTGACGTGGCCATTATATTTCTTCATTATTTGTGGATTGGTCCATTGGAAACTGCTGTTATCACGTATTTCATGTACACCGTAGTTGGCATTTCCGGTGTAATTGGCGTTTTATCTTTGCTGATGTTTATACCCCTACAAGGTATGTCATATTGTGCTACTTTATTTAAAAATATTTTTACCTAAAGTATTGAAGTTATTTGACTTTTAATCCTTTTCCTTTTATCGTGTTATTCAGGATTTCTTGGTAAAAGATCATCAGTCTTACGCTTGCGAACTGCCATTAGGACTGACGAGAGGGTGCGTCTGACAAATGAAATTATTACCGGTATTCAAGCAATCAAAATGTACACGTGGGAAAAGCCATTCAGTTTTCTAGTTGAATGTGCACGAAAGTATGTTGAAATTTGATTCGTTGTATTTTTATTCAATTTTTATTATATCTTTTTAATTAATAATGTCATATATTGAAATTTATCTGTAGGCGTGAAATCAGGGTTATAAGATCTACATCGTATATCAGAGGTGTGATTATGTCCTTCATTATATTCACAACGAGATTTTCTCTCTTCATAACTATACTCGCTTATGTCCTTTTTGGAAATCGCATCACTGCTGAACAAGTTTTCATGTTGACAGCATATTATAATATTTTGCGTCAAACAATGACCGTATATTTTCCGCAAGGTAAGTGGTAATACTAGATTCGAGCACTTGCTAATAGCATCTAATAGTACATTATGTATCAAGAAGGAAAACTTGGCCTTTTAATACCGAGCGTGAGTTTGCAGTATGAGTCGTAGGCGACCACGTGCATGAGCGCGAAGAAGAATATTGCAAATACGCGAGGTGTAAAAAGATCTTGCCTTCATGACACACACGATATTTAATGTAACAAAAGTATAGTTTACAAGTTTTTTTCATGAAAGCACGTATTAGAAAGTAAGTAATTAAAATAACAGGAAAAATATGGGGAAGTATGGGCATGCGACGGATTCAGGGCGAAGCCCCTGCCTCAACTGTCATATAACGAAAGTTTTGAAATATATTTAATAAATATTTATATTGAATGTTTGATCACCTGCATAGAAATCTTGTTTTGCAGGAATAACCCAAATAGCAGAGGCTATCGTGTCTATCAAACGATTACAGAAATTCATGATGTATGATGAAAGAGTAGTACCAGAAGACGTAAATACGACAGCGACAAACAATAAAGCTGAGAAAAATGAAAAAATGGGCGACAGTCAGGCCGAAAGAAAAGCAGCCAGTTCAATAACAATGCAAAATGGCTGCGCAAAATGGATATCTACAGAAAATGAAAATACTTTAAAAAACATTAGCCTGAATATTACTCCAGGGCAATTAGTAGCGATTGTCGGCCAAGTTGGTTGTGGAAAGTCAAGCTTATTGCATGTAATTTTGCGAGAGTTACCTTTACTCTCTGGATCTCTACAGGTATCGTGTAATATTCGGATATTCTCGATTTATCATGCATTTAATTTGAAATTAACTAGTTCTTTAAAATGCATTTCATAATACCTTACCTTTCACTCAAGAATTGCATACTACGGATGTAGTTACTGATTGCGTATACATGAAAATAATTTATAATGCAGGTCAATGGAGATATTGCGTATGCCAGTCAGGAACCATGGTTATTTGCTGGTTCAGTTCAACAGAACATTTTGTTTGGTCGAAAAATGGATCAGCATCGATACGACCAGGTTATTAAAGTCTGTCAGTTAAAGAGAGACTTTTATCTTTTGCCTTATGGCGATCGAACTGTTGTTGGAGAACGTGGTATTAGTCTTTCCGGTGGACAACGGGCTAGGTATTCTAAATTATAAGAAATATTCATAGATTTTCGTTAATACTTATGTCTCGTATTTTAATGAACTAAATTAGAATCAATTTGGCGAGAGCAATTTATGCCGATGCATCCATCTATCTTTTGGACGATCCTCTTAGTGCTGTTGATGCTCATGTTGGAAAACATATGTTTGATCAATGTATCGATAAATACTTGCAAGGTAAAACAAGACTTCTAGTTACTCACCAATTGCAATATCTTCGGGATGTCGACAAAATCATTGTTTTAAAGAATGGATCTGTACTAGCCGAAGGGTAAGTGGTTCTACGAATATTAAAGTTCATTTATGTGTATATTTAATACCAAGTGTTTTCATTTTTATAATGAGAACTTCTGAAAATCTGTACATAATTATAGTTTATATATGATAACTATAAAAATAGCATTCTTGACATATATTCATATGCAAAATTCAATTCTACATGGTTACTCAGGATTAAGTATGTCGTTAATATAAAATGCTCGTGATGAGTGTTACAATAATTGGAGTATAGTTAATTAGCATTTAGATAATCGATATTTTAATATTACGAACATAGTAATCATGAATAATTTTCACGTATACAGTACTTATGATGAGCTGGGTACCAAAGGCATTGATTTTGGTCGCTTGTTGGAATCCCAAAGTGAATCGGATGATCAGTCGTCTTCGGCTCCTGCCAGTCGACGAAATTCACGGCACATAAGTATCAGTTCTCTCAGTTCAGTGAAAACTAATGATACTAGCAAAATAGCAGAAGATCCGGTAGAGGTTAGTATACATAGCAATCAAAATATTAAACCATATAGTTGATGCCAAAAGTTTTAAGTATAGAATATACAATTGTCTACCCTTGTAAATGAAACAACAAAAAAGTAGATATCCTCTTCTAGATTTAAATTTTCATTAAAATTTATACATCTCAAGAGGAAATTTATATATATATAAAATGTGTTGTGTCCCTTGTATATTAATATTTTTTAAAATATATAACGTCAACGTACTATGACTATGAGTTTGAAAAAAATACTTAGTAATCGGAATATTGAAAACTAGTATGAATTTAATTATCAATATGTTTCTGTGCATAGTAATTTATTAGATATTAGTTTGAGTGCAGATATAAAGAGATATTTCAGGTAAAATGGCTTCGGTCGTTGGGCTGCCCTGTTGTGTTGTCCATCGACAACGCATTGAAATGTTTACACTATTTATATTTACCCAATACATTGTTATTACAGGAATCCGAAATGCGCAGCACCGGTAGTGTCGCTGGATGGATATATACAGGTTACTTGCGTGCTAGTGGTAGAATCTGCACTGTGATCTTAATAATGGCGTTGTGCGTCATAACGCAATTGGCTGCTAGCGGTGGAGATTACTTTATAGCTAAGTGGGTCAACATAGAAGAGAGCTCTGTGAGTACAAGAGACAGATAAATTTTAAAGCAAGATAATACTATGAGATTAACACGAGTAATAAATAAAAATATTGCACCTGAATGTGAAATACGGAAATTAATGTAGTTATGTGATTTCTACAGGTGGACACTTGGAACAGTTGGTTGTCTCGTGAAGCTTGTATCTACATCTATAGTGCATTGACTATTTTCACTGTCGTCATTACCCTCGTTCGGTCAATATCATTTTTCTCAATGTGCATGCGATCATCAAAGAAGCTGCATAACAACATGTTCCGTTCCGTTACGCGAGCAACAATGCGATTCTTCAATGTAAATAGTTCTGGTCGTGTACTGAACCGATTTTCAAAGGATATGGGTGCGGTAGATGAGCTGCTGCCCAATGCTATGATCGATTCCATCCAAATCGGCCTGGCCCTTCTCGGAATCATAGTAGTAGTTGGCATAGCAAATGTTTGGATCATGATACCGACGGTGATAATTGGCATTATCTTCTACTACCTGCGCGTCATCTACCTCTCAACAAGTCGCAGCGTTAAACGCCTCGAAGGAATCAGTAAGTACGCGCTCGGAATATCGTACTTTATATGTGACATTTAGAAGTTTTATCTTCCCCATTCGTTTTTCAAAAAATTTGCTACGTAAATACTTTCATACTCTTGTACGATCTACGTCCCTGTGCCTTGCCGTAATTTTTTAAAGGATATTTCATATTCTCTCATTTCATCAAAAATTGAAGATAATTTGACAAAATTATTAATAAGAATTAGTGACTAATGATAAACGGTTACCAGCCCGGTCACCGGTGTTTGGTCACCTGAATGCAACTATACAGGGATTGACGACGATCCGGGCGTTTGGAGCGGGCGAAACTCTCGTCAAGGAATTTGATAATTATCAGGATTTGCACTCCTCGGCTTGGTTCATATTCATTGCCTCGTCGCGTGCTTTTGGATTTTGGCTGGATGTGTTCTGCGTTATATATATAGCGCTAGTCACGCTCAGCTTTTTCCTGTTACCGTCTTCGGATGGTGTTACGGCTGGCAACGTCGGATTGGCAATCACGCAGAGCATCGGTCTTACGGGAATGTTTCAATGGGGCATGAGGCAAAGCGCCGAGTTGGAGAATCAAATGACATCCGTGGAACGTATATTGGAGTACAGGTAAAGCTTAAAAATCGTTTATTGTTAAAGAGAAAAAGTAAACGGACAATGTCTCCAACTAGAGTTCATATATGACTCATATTATGACTTTCAGTAATATAGAATCCGAGCCACCTCTGGAAAGTGCACCTGGTAAGAAACCAAAGGAAGACTGGCCAAGCCAAGGTCAAATCGAGTTTAGTAAAGTATATATGCGCTACTCTCCGCTCGATCCGCCGGTGCTAAAGAACCTCAATTTCGTGATAAGACCGCGAGAAAAAGTGGGCATCGTTGGAAGAACAGGGGCCGGCAAGTCATCTCTTATCTCGGCTTTGTTCCGCTTGGCTGATATCGAAGGTTCCATTAAGTTGGATAATGTGGACACTAGCGAGATTGGTCTGCACGATTTTCGATCGAAGCTGAGCATTATTCCTCAGGAACCTTTCCTCTTCTCTGGTACTTTGCGGCGTAATCTCGATCCTTTTAACAGCTATGATGACGTTGTTCTATGGCAAGCTCTCGAAGAAGTTGAACTCAAGGAAATGGGACTGGATGCTCACGTGAACGAAGGTGGATCTAATTTGAGCGTCGGTCAACGACAGTTGGTTTGCCTAGCAAGAGCAATAGTACGCAAAAATCCGATACTTGTTCTTGACGAAGCTACTGCTAATGTTGATCCACGTACAGATGAACTAATACAGCTAACTATTCGTCGCAAATTTGAGTCTTGTACGGTATTAACTATTGCGCATCGCTTGAATACTGTTATGGACAGCGATAGAATCATGGTTATGGATGCCGGCAATGTTGCGGTAAGTTTTAATACCTTTCTCTGCTCTAGACAAATTATTTAAGCGCCTCCAGGATGTCTCTTGATAAAATAATTTGAATTTTTAGGAATTCGATCATCCTTACATTCTTCTACAGAAAAATGATAGCATTTTACTGAACATGGTGAGACAGACAGGGAACAGAATGGCCGATGCTTTGACTGCGGTTGCTCGAGAAAGCTTCTCTCGTCTGCATTGAAGCCGTTGTAAATTGGCATTATTCTTACTGTTGGATGCTTACGAATTGGTAGACTTCTAAGTCGCTGTATTCCACTAGCAGACAGTATTAGGCAATTGTATTAGTTCAATTTATTATTTTCCGTAGATCCATAATTCTTCAGTTAGTTAGACTCCTTCCAATAGTTGAATGTGAAGTATCGCACAACACCAATGGCACACATTTGTCTATGCGTTAGCATATACAAAGGGGACAGATAAATTCAAATGCGTATTAAAGCGGTTTCGAAGCTTATTCTGAATTACGAAACTGAATTCTGTACAGTATTACGTATTATAAAATATCTCGACCTGATTCATTGGATCGTTAAATCATGGCGTTGGTTAGTATTTTTCGTATGCTGTGTTTCAATCAATTAGGATTTGACATAGCTGGGAGTTTAGCCTCCTTTTTTTGCATATATTTTTGGCGGATTATTAATGCTGGCATTATGACAACAACGGATTCAAGATGTTCTTAAAAAATACTAAACTTAAGGTTCAATATAATTGAATGATTCAGAGGTATTTTTGTACTTCTATTTCTTAGTCTGAAAGTGATATTCCAGCCTGCCATTATTGATGCTACCCGTACTTATTGTTAGTGCAAGTGTTTACCGTTATTGGTACCACCCATTTCTATACATGTGCAGTGCCTCAAATAAATATCCAAGGTGCTTCGATAATATGTCCTAGCGAGATGTGGTGCATGACTTTTTAATGAACTGTTTTTTGAAAGAAAGGTGATTCTATGAAAATCCAAAGATTATATTTCAGATAAATGTATTCACGAAAACGCGTCTACGATCCACAGCAATTTTCATGTGATTCGTATTCTTACTAAACTTGCTTTTAAGGATAAGCTCAATCTAATGTTACATTTGATAATTCACTTCCAGTACCACGTCTCGTCGTATGTAATCAAATTGTGATCAGATTTAGAAAAGTAAAACAATATTATGTTTCCTACAGTTATGTTTGATGTAAATGAAAGTCTCTATAACCTGAAAGGTTGTTAGTAAAATTGAAATATAAAATATTATTTATATTAAAAAATGTTGCGTCCGCTTTTCTAAATCCCATCGATTGTTTCCACAGTGTTAATGACAATAACATTTATAAAGGAGGATATAATTATGGCAAACATATGTGGTAAAAATCAATGTTTTAATTCGTATTCTTTATTATCGTACATTTTCAATTCACATCAGTTAAGTGGTGTATACAGTAGTATTATTATGTTTAACTGCTAATTCGTAAAGAACGTAGAAAAAAATTGAAGATTGGACAAATCAGTTACCCAAAAAGACTGGGTTTATATGCTCTGCAAATATGTGTGTGCCCTTTCAATATCGCAAAAGTAATCAATCGTGAAATACTTGATATGCTTAACACGCTTGCCTCAAACATTCAAAATTAACTATGTTAAAAAAATCTAAGGGCAACATAAAAGATTTTAAACACACATGAGTTGTAGTGTCGTCGCCAGAAATGTACAAATTGTATATAAACGAATGGTAATGAAAGGTCATTGAAGAATGAAATAGGTTAAGAATTACTTTAGCAAAATATTCCTTTGACTATGAAGAAACATAAATTTGCATTGCGGAGACAAAACTCGTGCAAAAACAAGAAGCCTCACTGTCTCCATCTGTCATTCAATAATCGAAAATAAGAGTAAGCTAATAATTTCAATATAACAAAAAAAAGTTATACTCTGCTTACTCAGCCCGCAATAATTGCTTGCCAAAGGAAGGGTGAACCTTTCTTTGAAGCCTTTGAAGCACATCTTCGCGAGATGAGTACACTAGTGTATCGTAATACTGACAGTAAAGAGATTACCGTAACATTTATAATTAAGCTCACCGTAGAGTCCTCTGGGAATAATACCCGGATTACGGTTATTATTTATTATTAGAGTTACAACTAGTATAATTACGTTACAGTTACGGTTACAGTTACACATCATAAAGATACTAAGTCTTCATTGTAGAGCGGTATAAGAACTCTCCACGTTGTTTTTAAAATAGTGTAATGACATGGTCTCGATGTGGATAATATATTAATTTTCAGCATTTTAATCACATGAGGACCACTCGTCTGTGCCCTGTTACATTGATAGCTTGATCTGGTAGTATAATTATGCGTATCGATGCACTTGTCGCTCTTTTTTATTTAGAAAGAATAAGAGATAACATGGTACCGTCTATACCAAAGCATCTATCTTCATTAGTAACTCGGGTTTGAGAAAACTTCATCTTAGTTATATATGTAGTTAAAATTACAATATAATTACGGACATGTACTGTCTACTAGCAGGGTGATCTCGTTTATACTTGATTAAATTTTGAGACAAATAATATAAGAACCCCAGTACATTCACTGCAGTAAGAAATACAAACAAGACACGAATACGCCCATTTTACGTGCTTGTGCTATGCAGCTATGTTGCATCGTATAAAATCGCTGGCGATTTATTATCATGAAAACAGATTAATATGGAGTGTACGTGATGGTATGAAACAAGACATAGTGAAGAATGATTGATAAGGGCGAGGAGGAGCACAAGGAGTTCGCAATAGAAGTAAAATTCATATATAAAATGAGAATCAATGTGATCTACTAATTAAAACGATATGTCTCGAATCGACGACCGCGCAGCGACACCTGCGCTCTATCCCATAATTATTAACATATGCGGCACGATACCCGTAACATAAATAATACGACTAACTAAATAAATAAGGAGGAGTATAGAGCAAATTTTTCCATATATACAGAAAATCGATATAAAAAAATGTATAGAAAATAAGTAAGTATATTCCGCTACTGACTCCGGTATATATGTTAAAAAATGCCCGACATGGCGGAAGACTGCGATAATTCGCGTGTCTCAACGTAATTACAAAAACTGCGGAATGTCTTGCGCAATAATAGAATACGGTATAAGTCCTTGCCTATGTAAGGATAACGAAGTCGATGCCTCAGTGTCATCGCCATTGTTCTCGTCGACTATAAACGAGAAGAGAACGAGAGGCAAGGATAAAGAACGAAGGAAATGTTGCTATAAGTTTATCGAGGTCTGTACGCTAAAATGCGTATTCACATAACCGAGTGCAATAAAGTGAACAAAGGACATAAAGAGTGACCTTTGGAAGACGTACAATTTTCTTGTCTCTCTCTCTTCTCCTGCACCTCTTCCTGTAATCGTGAAACGTCACGATTCACTGGGAAGTCAGCAAGATGTTCTTCTCTTGTAATATTTAAATGACTCTGCCTCAGCCATCGTACAAGTTTGTTCTCTCTGTTTTCTTCTATGCGAAATTGAATTTGAAATTCATTCAAACGAGAACCTCCAAGCTTTCGCGTGAGCGCGCCTTTTGTTGTCCGGATTTTCCGTTAGCTTGAACAATCATGGCGACGGACTGACATCCGGTGTCTGTGCTGGCGGGTCGAACGGCAGGCATTGCTAGTCTCAATTTGTACCAGAATTGGTAATCTCCGGCATTGGGTCCACGACCTTCCTCCCATTGTAGAATCTTCAATCGATCCAATTCAATCCCAGCCTCGTGTCCACGGCGAGATGATTTTGCTACTGTTGTCGCGTTCGGCAGTTCCTTCAGAGTTACGACAAGCGTTCGTACGGGTAAAGACGCCAGTTGTTTCAGTGCTGTCGACACGTTTAAATCCGACCAATTGTTTCCTAAGGATGCAGCACTTAGGACTACTATGACTCGGCGTACTGTCCCGGTGTGAGGTCCGATTTCCAGCGCCCCTGAAACATTTTAATTCAAGTTATTATCTGTTTATAGATAATTCTACAATTTTTTTTATACTTCACGCTTTCCACTTGAATTTTATTTGCAGTATACGTTAAGTAGACTGTTGTATATAATTTATCAAAGCATGTTGTTCTGTCTGCTTATAAATTGTTAAAATACGAGTATGTGAAACATTTATCATTTCGTAATACACGGACAGGCAACGCAAAACTCAAAAAGATAAAATTCCTATAAAACTCAAATTGAAGAAAACTTTATAAACTCTATAAAAATCCTTTAAATTAACTCGAAAAGACATCTTATGCAATATTACGAAATAAAGACCATTTGTCTATTTTAAATCTCAAGAACTAAACTATACTGACTCGTACAACTGGCGCGATTTTGTTCTACGCTTGAAACACATTGAATGGGCTTGTCTCAGACACCCCACGTGCCTACTCCCTGGTTAAAGGAAGAACATATTACAATTAAGACATGCCTTATAAAGCTCACCACAGTGTGTCTAACGAAGATCATGTCAGAGCCATGTGTGATGTTAAAAATTCGTCAGCTACATGACGAAACATTATACAGTTAATTCACAGTCAAAATGTTCAACTTGAATATCAAATAGAGTAATATTTTTGGTGTAGTTCATTTAATGAAAATGTATTAACGTGATATCAAAGTTATCCAACGCTTTTCGAAGACGTCAAAATTAACCTGGTTGTCTTTTGACAATCATTGATTATAATGCTGGGTAGAAATATACTGGCCGCAAATGTGGTCCGTTATGTCAAATAATATTGTGTACATGACATTTGCATCCATTGTATATTAAGTAAGGATACTAATGCTACAATGTATCAAAGTGTTGTTATGCCGTGGCGAACTATATCGTCATAGATTCCATACGACGTACAAGGTTCCGCCGCTATGACTCCACGAACGGATTTTATTAATTAAAGAATCAGTGTAGAACAGACAATCTTTTACTTTATTT